>CAKAOI010049864.1:31270-133527 GCA_916701655.1 Sebastiscus albofasciatus
GACCAGCTGGGAGGAGACCTCGGGGAAGACCCAGGACTAGGTGGAGAGATTATATCTCCACTCTGGCCTGGGAACGCCTCGGGATCCCCCAGTCAGAGCTGGTTAATGTGGCCCGGGAAAGGGAAGTTTGGGGTCCCCTGCTGGAGCTGTTGCCCCCGCGACCCGAACCCGGATAAGCGGTTGAAGATGGATGGATGGACTATACATTATATAGTGTACAGAAGTCCAGTTCATGTCCTCTGTGTTCAATACAACCCTCCCTGAATTTGGCTCCATTGACCCTAACAGATGATGAGCATTCAAATGAATTAAGTGAGTATTGAAAACTGTAAAGCACCAACAGTTGGCACAGAATGCTTGGTTAGACTCTTCTTTTGTTTTTTTAATCGGATAATGTGTCATTTAAAGCATCATTTAAAACATCATTTTAGTCTAAGTTCTTGCTTAAATTAAAATTCTTTATTAAACTATTGCTTTATTACTCAGGTGTTTCAAAGGAACAACAGCCAGCCCCTACTTGCCACTGTTGTGTAATGCTAGACTTAGGGCCTTTCTCAAACCGGACCGTGCAGGGTATAAATACAGCGGCAAGCTTTGGGACGAATTTCCCTCTCTCCGGCGAAAACTGTCGTAACGTTTCCTAACCGTGGTTTTGTATCAAGTAGAGAGGAAGTGCAAAGGTTCACATTATTAAGAATAAAAACAATATGCAACATCCATTTATGAGCTGTTTGGTTTTTGCAACAGTCCCTGTACAACACTTTACAATCAAATTAACACGTCCACCGTTTTCTAGACTAGACAAAGGTAGATTTGATCATAAATACAAAGTAACCTTAAGTTGTTAACGTCTGTATGGAAATATTGAATGTCTATCTTAGTTTGCGCAGTTTCCCTTTGTACTGGTAGTTGCACGTAACTTACATTTGTACAGAGAGTTTTCCATGAGGAACAAACACAAAACGGCGTTACACATTGTCTGTAAGGGCAGCTGGTTAAGCCGGCATCGATGTAGGCTCACTGTTGGAGGGTTTTATAACCCACTTCCACTCCCTGCTAATTGGTTTGGGGTGGCCCTAAATATGGCAGACGCTCCACAAAAACGCGCAAACGGTGTGGAAGTGGGTAGGCAGAGGGTGTATGGGGTGGTTCGAGAAAGGCCCTTATTGATCTACACCCTGGACTACACCATTTTTTCTCAGTCTGTCCCATTCTTACCCTTGGTGAAGAGGACGGTGTGGAGTTTGAGGCTGCCTCCGTTCTGCAGCCGAGTGGGCAGCTCACTGAAGTGACAGCTGTCCAGGTACAGGGTGACCCTCAGGGCCTGTCGGCTGCCCTCCACCTGGTAACACACTGGTGTGTCTGCAAGACATAAGACACAGACCAGAGAGACATTAAAGGGAATCTACAGACATTCTCAAAATTCATACATGATATTCTTATGGTCTAAGACAGTCCAAAATATATTAGTGAACATGAACAACTCTCTCCCAAATCTAAAAGCTAGAGTGCTAAAACTCAAACTTGTGATGACATTCTGTGGGTCCACAAAATCAGTCTCCCATTCATTATCTTTGGAGCAGCTCCAGACTTTCTACCCTATGACGCCACAAGTTTCAGACTTACTCTGAGAGAGAGGAGCTCATGTTCACAAATATTGATTGAACTTTCCGAGGCCATGGAAATAACAGATTGGAATTCTTCATTGAGGTGGTGTTCCCCTTTAACAAGACTGCATTATTATCATTTTGGCTGTCTGAGCAACTCAACACATGAAAATGTGAGAATGGTAAGTACATAATAGTGAAGTTTTACAGTGAACAGAGTAATGACACCTGTGTATCGTGCTCTGTCACTATGAATGTGTATTAACGTCTAGATTTGCCACAGTCAGAAGTTCAGGTTTCCCAATGTCATTAAACGTAATAGTACAGTTATATTAGTGAGTATCATCCATCATTTCAAATAGTTTACCGAGCAGGATTTCACAAAACCACCATCACCGCGGTCGTATCAGAAACTCCATCCTGCCAGAACTGAATGTGGAAAAGTCATTGTGTCTCCAGCGTTGCCTTAGTTTTGCTTCGACACTGCCACATAGTGCACAGTAATGGAAAAGAAAATGACACAAGTCCATTTAAATATAACAGCAGTAATTACCTGGGTGTTAGTCATGTTGGGGAAATCTAAAAGACACATACTGTTATGTCTGTACGCTGTTTTTAACGTAGCAGCTACTGGCCAACACACTGATGGGAGGAGACTTTTTTTAAAGCAACAAAATAAAAATCTTTTACAGTTACACTTCAACAAATGTGTCATTACTAGGGCTGTCAAAGTTAACGGGATACTAATGTGTTAACGCAGATTCATTTTAACGCCGCTAATTTATTTAACGCATTAACGCAATCGATCAAGGAACCCGTTGGTACTAAGCTAGCTCGCCATGAAGGAGATTAAATAACGCTCCAAACTTATGCTAAATATTGGTGAGGAAAAACATGCATGGCCATTTTCAAATTGGAAACTTGATTTCCAATAATAAATATATACATAGATTTGCATAAAGCAAGCATATTTTCCCACTCCCATGTTGATAAGAGTATTAAATACTTGACAAATCTCCCTTTAAGGTTTATTTTGAACAAATACAAAAAATGTGCAATTAATCACGATTAACTCTGGACAATCATGCGGTTAATCGTGATTAAATATTTGAATCGATTGACAGCCCTAGTCATTACTGTGTCACCTGTATGCAGAGCAGTAACCCTTTCTAAACCTACAAGTAATACACGACTAGTAATAATTTACAACTTTAACCCTACATGTGCAGCTCTTAGAAAATGGAAAGGATGACCTTTACAGAGCAACCTCTAGGGTCAGCGCTCTCTGCTAGAGAACCCATCAAGCCATAATCCCATGGAATTGGCTGTGATGCTTCAGGCTGAACTCTGGGGCCTCAGACTCTGCGCTGCTTACATGATTCCACCAACAGCTCCCAGCTTGCTCAAGATGCTATTAGCAAATCAATACCATCCAATGGACGCTGCCGCCACAAACCATCTGCCTGCACTGCAGCAGTCTGAGCATAATATGCAACCTCAGCCAAGCACTTTGGTTAAAAACTGTTTTTTTTACATCAAAGTGTAGGAGATTGGGCCTGTACACTGACCAAATCAATATGTGCATGCATTGGTTTGCATGTTCGTGCAAAATATATGCATGCCATGTGTACACTGAATAGTTTCTGCTGCTGAGCGTGAACCTAGAATAGCAAAATCCCTGCTTCATCCATCGCTTCGCCTCTTAAAATGGGAAGTGCATGTTGTGCTTTTCCTTTGAGCGGCAATCTCTGCTGGCCATATTGAGGCAGCTGAAAAGAGAACTGATTCAGCATGCAGTCGTCCTTTGTATCTGCTGGCTTTAAGGCTTCTGGTGGCCAGGAGCACCTTCAGTGAATACAGACACTGAGGTTATTAAAAGGCACAAATACGCCCAGGTCATGTAAAGATGCTCACACTATGAACAACCTGCGGTGCATCTTCAGTTGAAGCTACTGCAGTACACTATTGTATTCAAATGCTTACTCTGAAATAAATTTTCCGACCTTGAAGTCGGTTTGGCGGGACAGAGGAAATGCAAAACCACAAAATCAATTTGCCGTTTTTTGTGCAGCAGAATATTACAAAGTTTAAATGTAGCCCCTCACAGCCTGTCAGGAAGGGACCCTCTTATCTGTAACACAAGGACAACGAGGACTTTAAGAGACTGCATGCTGTGCCCTTGTTTAAGATGATTTATGGAGCCATTATAGTGTTGTTTTAGCTCCCCATTCAGTCGCTCTCCACTGAAAGGAAAATGAAATCTGCAATGATAAAATGGCAATTTCGCCCTCAATGGCTACCATACATCCGCATAATGGAACGCTATTCAGAGTTGGTCGAACCATACAGCTGCTCATTAGCAGCAGTGTGGTTTGAATGGGCAAAGTCAGTCTTTGTTGATGGAGTCTCTTACTTGCGACGAGACACTCGTCCTCCAGTTGCCTGAAGAACACAGTGACTTTGTCCAAATCCAACAGGGCCGCCTTGGTGTCCTCCAGCATAGTCCGCTCCTCTTTCTGCCAGAGGAGAAAAAGAAAGGCTCAGAAGTCGCACCGGGAGGAGAGTTTTGATAGTTAGAAGCCATGCAGTAGAGGACAGCTGCGTGGCTAGAGAGGACACATGGACACAAAAGTGGATGCAACAGGACAGCTGCTACTGTATATCTTGACGCTTACTTAAAAATGCATCAGGTAGGACTTTTATCTTAACCCCTTAACACTCCGATGGCCCACCTCGGGCCCGTATCCTATTCTGCCTTTCAGACGTTGTAGTGGGCTCAGTTTTCAAGCTAGAGTGAAGATACAGGTATCATATGAATGCTAAATAATAATCCGAAATGTGCTAAATTGTGGCGAGGAAAAACTGGTGTGGCGAATTTCAAAGGGGTCCCTTGACCTCTGACCTCAAGATATGTGAATAAAAACAGATTCTATGGGTATCCACAAGTCTCCTCTTTACAGACATGCCCACTTTATGATAATCACATGCAGTTTGGGGCAAAAACTGCAGTGTGCAGAGTATTTCTGCTTGCTGGGGTCCCTAAACAGTCTTGGAATTTGCCTAAATTGGGTATGACTGTAAAGCGGAGACTCTTGTGGATCCACTGAGCCCAATTGTATTCATGTGTGGTGATGTTAGTCCCCATAGTAGCCATTTTCATTGTAGATTGTAGTTTGGCAATAAGGGGGTTTCTGAGCCGTTTCCAGAACAGAAGTGCTCGCCATCTAATCGCCAAAAATTGCAATTCTTGCAGAAATCTCCAAATGTCAAAAGTTTTTGATACCAAATCACATCACGGCTTTTTCTGTGGTGTTCCTCAAGGTCTTGGTGTCTTAATGTGGTATTTTTTGAGGGATTATTGATCATTTTTATCAATTCTAGAGTGGTAAAAAATGGTTAAATTTAGCACCAAATCTGTTTAACAAATGGTTCAACCCAAAAATGCAACAATTTATGAGACATAATAGAGCACGGGAATGACCATCATATATTCTATCATAATGTTCTAAGCCCTGATACATTTTCACAATTTATTTTAATTAATTCACTTATTAATTAATTCTTGTTTCTTATCAATGACTAGAAAAACTTGACACACAGTGATGAGCTGCATCTCAAATTAATCTTCAGGTTCCAGCTTTCAGATGATGTACACCACTTCTGTGTGACATCTACTGTTGACTTTTTAATCTACCCCTGAACATCCCCTGTCCCCCACCCCTACCCCTCTAAAAAAAAGACAAGAGAATGGTAAGGGGATAAAAAGAACTGCATGCAACTTATGAAGCTACATCACAAAGTGGAGCTTCATTAGAAATCAGTTTGCACCTTCTTGTCAAATGAAAACAGAAAATCTGTCCTCACCAGGTGTGGCGCTAGCGTGGACTGGAAGTGCAGCAGCACGCCAATGACCGATATCTGCTCCAGCCACTTGCGGCTAGTCTCCTTGCCGTCTTCCTGGTACTCTCCGGCGTTGTTGAACCGCGACCGCAGCGCCGCCAGCAGCTGCTCCGCCAACGTGCACAGGGCGCCCGTCGCTGCCTGGCAGAAGATCACATCCCGTCGCAGCTGCAGAGAAGTGTCTGGTGTTGGGGAGGAGAGAGAGGAATTTTGATGTCAGAGAGTGATGGAGGGAGCTCACGGGTACAAAGGGGGGAGATTATGGGGAAGGTCAGTGGGCAGAAGGCATCCCAACCTCCCACTGTAACCTTCCTCATTACACGCGTCCTGGAGTTGCTCCGATACATATACTTTATTCCATTAGCCGGGATCCCCCGAGAGGATATCTCCCGTTAACTAGCACCATATGCCACTGAGCACAGTTCAAAGTGACTGGAGCATCATGTGCTTTGACACCAACCCTCATCCCTGAACAAACACACAGAACAACTGGCCTCAATCTGGAAATGAGCCTGATCTGGAAAATAAACGCTGAAGACTTATTAGATCTATTTGATTATACCGGAAACTAAATAAATTTAAACATCTGCTTCTTCATCTTCAGTAATACGGCAGATCAGAGCTCATTTTGGCAGCTATTTTAGATTTAGTCTTAAAACCAAAATCCTTATTAGTTTTAGTCACATTTTAGTATTTTTTATCCTTCATAGTTTTAGTCGACGACAACTCAAAACATTTTAGTCCCTGAAAACTAATTTCATTTTAGTCAAAATGTTTTCTGTTTTGTCAGCTATTTATTAAAAACTTAATCCTAGTCCTGTTTAGTCATCCGATTATATTCATTTTAGTCAAACTTATTTCACATAAAAGTTTTATCTTATCATTATCTGATGAAAAACACAGGTTGAATGATTAAGAATGCAGCATTGCAGTTAGTTTGTGTGTTTGAGACAGAGACAGAGACAAGGTGACAAAAATAGTAAAGATAATAAAAAGTTTTTATATTTTTAAACTATATTTTAGTCTCGTCTTTTTTGTCAACGATATCGCATGTTTAATATCGTCACCGTCAGTGTTTAATGACGTCGGTGTTTAAAGACGTCAGTGTTTAATGACGTTGGTACCGTCTCGTCATCGTTAACTAAATGAACACTGCAGCAGATGTGAAATGAATACATACTTGGTATAGGGCTATTATATTAGGTTGTTCATTATTAATACAAAAGTGGTGATGCCTTGTTTCAAAGCTAATGTGGCAAACTGAAAGAAACTAAGAAAATAAAAATTATAAACACTAAATGTTAAGAACTGTATTCGTGACATTTTAAATACAAGTTTTTGTTATAATTCAATAACCTCTGAATGTGTTTTAAGGAGCTGCAGATGTCCTGGTGTAGAACTGGCTGTATTATATGTTCACATGATGGATGATCTCATTTGCAAAGTGCTCTAAACTGTTGGAATCATTTAAAATACTCCAGTTATGAGACGTTTCCTGCTGCTTGAGCCTGAATTCTGCTGAGTGATTGCACGGCCTGTCTTGATAACTCCTCTGGTAATTTTATGGAAAATTAAGAGCTGGCTTTTATCTAGTTTGACTTGCTCTGAATATAACGCCAACGTGTTACTCTACCTGTGCACTTCAGCAGAGCCAGGAGGAGCTGGTTCTTCCCATCTGTAGAGGCAGAAGGAAAACAAGATGGGATGGCTGATTGTAACGGTATACGATCACGTGTACTGTACGTGTGTGCGTGTGCGTGTGTGTTCCACTAACCGTCCACGAATCTCTGCAGGCTCTCCACCAGGGTTTTGATAGAGTTGGGCAGGTTCCAAGGGTCCTCCTGGATGTTCTTGCGGATAATGTAATGACAACGCACCGTCCAGTCTTCTGTTTGGCGGAACTCTGTTCACATAAAATCCAGGAAAGTGTGAGTGTGTGTGTCTGTTGTATAACAGATGTATTAACAGTAGCATGACGACACACCCTCTCAGCTTTCTAGCAGTAAACACACACACACACACACACACAGACACATGAAGAATACATACCTGGTTGGCTGTGGTCAGAGTAAAAGTGCTTGGTCTCCTCACAGGCCTTGGTCATAACATTTCCTTTGAGTAGGCAGTTGATGGAGTCAACCTAAAAGCACACACGCAGAAAGATTATCAGGTAATCATCCGCCCTCATATTCTACACCTTTCTTCCTTTCTTCGACCACCTTCCTCCTTTCTTTCCGTGTCATTCAAACAAACACACATGCTGACGAACACTCTGCGATAGCTTCTGGCAAGGGTCTTCATTAACAACAACAAGGCTTGTGTTTGCAGTCCCCCTCCCCCTGAGCTGCTGTTTACATATGGAAGGAACTATAGCAGCGAGAGCAGCCCACGGGGGCGGCCAAAGGACATCAAATGCTGGTAAGATGAGATAAAAAGATGGATGGACGTCTTTAACGGAGTCCACGTATCAGTGCAAGACTGTGTGTGTGTTTGTGTGTGTGAGGAGAAAGAGAGAAGGGAGAGAAAGAAAGGAGGTCAAGTGAAAGATGAGAGAGAAAACCAGGATCCTGACCAGAGGACAGAGAGCTCCTTGAGGTAACTCAGCCCAGATGTTGACTGATTACTATCACAATCATCTGTTCCAAATGGTTTGCCGGTGGTGGTGGTGGAGGTGGGGGTATAACACTGATGTGTGTGTGTTCTCAGTTAGTTGGTTCTTCCGAGGTGTAGATGGGGAACAAAGATTACTGTCATTTTTTGTTAAAATTAGAAGTTAGTGTTCGGGGAAGCGGTTAAGGACGCTCTACAACACAAAACTTCCCAACATCTCCAAACTTAACCCCGGAACTAACCTGGTTGAAAAGGTGCTCGAGGCAGCCGTGCAGCTTGTCCTGTTTGTCCGAGGGAATCCTCATGTCGCACGGCAGCTCATCCCCTAACAGCCGGAAAACACCAAACAAAGAAGTTGAGGAGATATCACACATTCGGACGCTAGCGTTCATTTTTATTTGACCATCTGCACTTATTAAACTTTTTTTTTCCAATGCATCTGTTTTAATGACAGGATGAAGGCTGCTAAATCCTTTCAATAGAATGACTCATTGTGGACTATCTAAGACTTAATGCTGTAAAAACAAAGTGATAAACAGCAGCGGACACATACTTGGCTCAGAGAATAAAAAATGTGGCTGCGGGGTTGTGAAATGTTGTGTCTACAATATCTGACCACAGTCGCCGCCAAGAAATATCTGCAGCATTTTTTTGTTTAGGCGTGCTGAAAGCGTGACATATGATCAACGTTATCACAAACTAAAGAGGATTCACAAGTTGGCAACTACTGAAACATCCATTATTTCTTGACTTTGTTTGACACTCAGTAAGCATGTATTTACTTCGGCCAAGCTCATGTTGTTTATGTTAAATTCACTTTACAATGTTGTCTGTTTGGACAGGGACACATTTGGCTCTTTACTAGGGCTGTCAATCAATTCAAATATTTAATCGCGATTAATCGTAAGATTGTCCATAGTTAATAGTGATTAATCGCACTTTTTTATCTGCTCAAAATGTACCTTAAGGGAGGGAGATTTGTCAAGTATTTACTTTTATCAACATGGGAGTGGGCAAATATGCTGCTTTATGCAAATGTATGTATATATTTATTATTGGAAATCAATTAACAACACAAAACAATGAGAAATATTGTCCAGAAACCCTCACAGGTACTGCATTTAGCATAAAAAATATGCTCAAATCATAACATGGCAAACTGCAGACCAACAGGCAACAACAGCTGTCAGTGTGTCAGTGTGCTAACTTGACTATAGCTTGTCCAAAACTGCATGGAATTAGCATAAAGTGGGCATATCTTTAAAGGGGAGACTCGTGGGTACCCATAGAACCCATTTTCATTCACATATCTTGAGGTCAGAGGTCAAGGGACCCCTTTGAAAATGGCCACGCCAGTTTTTCGTCGCAAAAATTTGGCGTAAGTTTGAAGCGTTATTTAGCTGCCTTCCCGACAAACTAGTATGACATGGTTGGTACTAATGGATTCCTTAAATTTTGTAGTTTCATATGATACTACATCTATCTATCTAGCTTTAAAACTGAGCCCGGTGCAACCTCCGAAAGATCGAATAGCGGACGGGCCTGCCGTTGGATTTTTAAGATTAATTAAAAATCGCAAGTTGCATTAATGCGTTGAAGAAATTAGAGGCATGAAAACGAATTAGCATTAACTTATCACGTTAACTTTGACAGCCCTAGTCTTTACCCAACGTTGGATCTGAAATGATAATTGTTTCACATGCAATCCAATGTGCTGGAGTACGAAACAATAGAAGATGTGTCACTGGAGATGAGAGGACAGACATTCTAGCGAGAGCTCCTGTGGATACAAAACATTAAAAATGCACTAACTATGTCTACAGATGGATAGAAAAGTTACATTTCCTTTCTTTCCTTTACCTGATCCCATCTCATCACTCCCCAGGTAAGAGCTGTTGCTTCGCACGCTGGTGTAGGACAGGACTGAATCTCTGTTGCTGTTGCATTCACTGTAATAAAGCACACACACAAAATGCACACAGTTTTAAAATGCACAATAAAGCAAAGGGTTCATTCCGTTCTTAAACCACAGAGAGGATTTGGAAAGCTGCGTCTTGTAATTACGCTGCCAAATAATCCTTCTGATTGTAAATGCCTTCTCTGATTTACAGTATGTGAGACCAGAGGTAATTAAATGTTTCACACAGCAACAACCGCCACTGGTTTACACAGAGAAGCATTCAGTAAACTGTCGCTGCATTAAACTCCCAAACATTTGACATTTGATAATAAGCACGTACATTAGACCTAAACACTGAAATGGAGCTCACCTATTCACACAAATACATTTCTAAACACATATGTGCCAGTGTTTTGCAGCTCAGTTTTCAGTGTATTCCTTCACATCGGTGTGTGCAGAGAACTTCAACCTGCCTGAGACGGTTTTGTAAATGGCATGGTCTGGTATTTACAGTCAAACGTCTACGTGATTCAACATGATTACCGGGAGCATGTGGAAGATTTATGTGGCTCAAATTATACATCGCTTCAAGTGAGCACGCTCGCGATCCCCTCAGAGGAGCTCTGAATGATTCACAAGCTGAATTACCATGACAAATGGCCTATGAGCCACTACGAGCTACAAAACGACAACACTGGCTTTGTTTTCCTTCGCTGTGTCTCGGTTTGGCTGGATGACAGTGTGGTGGAATAGGGGGTGGTGGATATCACCTGCCGGGTTATTCTGTGGTCTCTAATGTGTGTGTATAAGTGTGTGTGAATGTGTGTTTGTAGTGGTGGTGGTGGTGGTGGGGAGGATTGGCTACCTCTGAGCTGTGAACAATTATGGGGAGAGGGCTAATAGGACCATCTTTTAGTAGTTTGGCTTGAATTCTCCGCTGGCTTTTATTCACATACACTGTGTTACACTCATACTAATATGTGTGTATGCAACAGCAGGAAATCCAAGCTTTTGTCTTTGTACTCTCTCCCTCCACTCAATCATAATGCATTCAGGCCTCCCATTGCTTTTCTCTTTATTTGTTGCCTAATATACAAACAATTCCCTCTCTCCCTATGTGTCCCGTATTATTCCACTTCTGGCTATCTGCTTCTACATAGGTAGGTGTGTTTTTTTCTGGATGAATTCACAGACATACACACTCTCTGTCACACACACACAAACACAAGGTGATTTCTAAATTTAGCCACACACCTCCTGCCAAAAGTGTGAGCACCACTGTGACAATTATCCTGCTTGTAGTAGGGGATCTGGCTAAACCTACACCATAAACACACACACACACACACATATGATAGTACAATGGGATCCCAGTGAAAACTCATCAACGGCCTCCTTTGAGGTTGCTTCTTAAATTGTCTATAGTCTATATGTAGTATTCACACTGAAAACATGACATTAATGAAGGATACTAAAATGCCAGCATGCACACTCAAACCACTTGAATTTTGAGTGTGGTATTAAAGAAGATATTGGCCCAAAATGCAATGCACTCAGCTATTAGAATGGTTAAACAAATGTGGGTGTTGGTTCAACGGCTTCGGGGACATTTCGGACAACAACAAAAAATACAAATAATTGGAAACAAATTTGACTTCCACACTGTGTTTAAAGGTATAATGTGTTACATTTGTCACCACATTCAAAGTTGGCCCTTCCTCCTCGACTCAACAAGTGAGGGAGGGAGAGAGAGAGAGCAGCGATGGTCGAGCAAGCTATAGAGTGAATGAAGAGAGGGAGCGGCGTTAGTGACAACAAAGCAGTGAATCGTAGAAAATAAAACGTTATTTTCTGACTGTTTTGCGGCTGTTACATTCTAAAGCACAAATAAACAGGACGACAACTGTGCACAACCCTTTGTGATGGTGCCGCATTGCCGGATTTTTAGTGAATGTAGCTGAAGGGTAGCTCAGTGCTGCTCTCGGTCAAAGGGGGGGTGGGGGACAACGACGACACTGTAACAGCAACGGGACAAGATTTTAGTATCGGAGGCGTTCTGGTTTCCGTTTGTATTCCAAGTAGTATTGACCAATCACGTTTGAGCAGGCTTTGGTTGAAAGCAGGTAAACAGTCCATGTGGAGAGCAAAAGAGGCAGAACGCAAAGGCTGAAATTCTTGAAACCCATGAGCTATCGTCGTTGATTGATTTATCATTTTATTGGTTTAAAATTAGCTTGTAAACTGGCTATTTATGAAACAATCCAGTTGTACACATCGTCTCTCAACTCAAACTCTAGTCTTGTATCTCAAGTTGCTACACTGGAACCCAGAGGATTGTCCGTTGTCAGACCAATAGCTGATGGGTTCCGAGATCGATTGATGTATAATGCTTGTGCCTCGGTATCAAGACGCAGAGGAGCGTGACAAAGCGGCGGTATTTGATGACCTGAACGGGCTGCACACCCTGCGCTCTGTTATTAGGGTCGGGGTTCACCCCAACGTGGGGCCAAAAGGCTGTTCACTGAAGCCCAGAAATGTCCTGAACACAGCAAAATAAGAGGAAACAGAAAATCCATGCAGAGGGCTACAGGGTCTCTGTAGATACAGACCTCACCACACACTTCTAGTGGCCCATAAGTGATGATTCAGAGGGATTATTTTTGTATCAGCCTATACATTGTTTTTTTAGGAAATTCTTGCATATTATATCCTTAAGATGGAATGTGTTATGTCTAGAAATTAAGGTTCATATACGGTCAGAAAGTGTAATATCTTGAGCAAGCTGGTTTGCCAAAGGAAGCTAAGAAAAAACAGCAGTCTGTATTAGATTGATTTTGAGGAGGCTCCTGTTTACAGAAACAGAAGAGATGAATAGGACTATTTGAAATGTTAAGCGACAAAGGAAGATCAATCACAGGTTGTCACTTGAGATGCATTCTGATGTCTGGAGGGAACTGTAATCTGTTTCAGCTGGATCTGGACACACTCGACGAAAGGGCTTAACTGGGTCATACACTGATACGGGAGCCAAAAGATTTATGACAGACACAGTGTACCAGAGTTTAGAACAAACACTACTCGATCATTATTTCTTCACACACTCTTCTCTCCTTAATTCGTTCTGTATTTTTCCGTCTTTGACCCCCTATGTCTGAGTGACGTGTGTGTGTCTATTCTGTTCTTGTTCTCACATTATGTTCCTCACAAACTGTACTCAGCCGGTGACCTCCGACTGTTGAGCTCTGCCGTGGCCTGTCACCACCTCAGGCTTTAATGTCGGATTCTCTCAGCAAGACTCGACAAAAAAAAAAGATTCACCACCCACCTCTGAAACACAGTAGCATTTTTCATCACATGTGGGATGATTCATCCACATTCACTGTTGCGGCCTAATACTGCTACCTTGAACAGAGGTTTTTTTTCTTTCCACTGGGCTTCAAAATCCTGAGTAAACACCTCACCGTGCGTGCGCGCGTGTGTGTGTGTGTGTGTGTGTGTGTGTGTGTGTGTGTGTGTGTGTGTGTGTGTGTGTGTGTGTGTGTGTGAACCACACATACAACAGCCTACATTTCTCTTTTACATTTTATTGCGATGAGGTAGTCACGTTTCACATGGCGTGGCCGGGGCCTTAATGACAGAGTGGGTGAGGAGGCCGCGCCCCAAACATTTGGCTCTATTATACACCAGCCCACCACACCAACAACCAATAACTACATCTTAGTGGGTGGTGGAGGGTGGGGCTCAGTGGAGCACAGCCCAGTGAACCGTGCGCACACACGCACTCTCTCTCTCTCTCTGAATGAACTCACAACAAGCAAATGACATAACCAGATCTGACCAAAACATTTTGAAGTCATTTTTAGCCCTCGATCTCGAGTGAAAATGCCAACATCTGGAATGAATCTCAGCCTCCAAAGGGGGGAAATGAGCATTATAGGTTTGTAGAGTAAAGAGGGAGTCTGAGTGTTGCTCATGCTTTATAGAGTCCACAGTTAGAAATCCAGGTGTGATTCAAGGGTGTCCAATGTTTTCTTTCGTGTGTTTTATAACAATGCTGCTGCTATAAAAGGTAAATATAGATTTTTCTCCAACAATAACAATTAATTGCGCTTAATACCAGGCAGCTTATTCAGATGAATGACAATGTGACTTTAAATTATTACAAATTTTTAAGCAACTCTGGTCTCAGTTTGGAGATAACCAAATGTACTTTCTAAGCCTGAGAACTCCTAACCAGGTTAAATACTAACATCAACTTCAGAGAGTTGGTTTGATTTCGTGGTGACACAGTCTTTAACCAGTACCTGTAGGAGTCCCTGTAGCTCATCGTGTCGTGACCCGAGTCCTCCTGGTCCTCCTCGTTCACCTTGAAGCAGACTCTTTTAATGCCACCTTGCTCCACTTTGTCCTGGTCGCACCCGTCCTCACAGGGGGCCAGAGAGGGTGGCTGACTCGGCTCGTACACCGGAGGCTCCCCGCCCTCCCCTTGGAGTTGCGTGGGCTCAGTGATAGACGACAAGAGCCTAAAAAAATATGTATAGATATTCCCAAAATTAGATTTGAAAACACATTTAACAATATATGGCTAATGCTGTGTCACTTACACATTATTCTAGCACATAGTACAATATATTTTTGTAGTATATTTTTTTAAATAGTTTAAAATGTATTGAAAGCTTTAGAGGTATAAAGTGTATTGGGATTAAATCCTTCAAATTATGTCAAGACACTATTATGCTTATATTTATATTATAATACACTCTGCAGAGACGTCTTCACAATCAAACGTAAACACATATTCAGCCACATTGTCACACCCCTTCCTCAGCACAGACACACAATATGTGTCTCTCTCTCTCTTGATGTTATCCTGGCCTCACTCCCTGTTCCTGTACTGAGCCCGGCCCAGAAATATTTTGGGCCTGAAGAATGTTCCTTTTGTAAATCCTCAGCTTTAAACAAGGCAAAGGGCAGACAGACAAAGAGAGGCTGACGAACAGCCTCAGGAGGCTGGCGTGAGGATAACAGCTCCTAGCTTTTTATGCACAGATCTCTAAATGTCACTGTGAAGGCTATGAAAATAGTCGACTCGCACATAAACACTAGCGGAATGCCAATATCTGATAACAACTGTTGGAGCTGAAAATATTTTCTGAATGGATATGAGTAAACACTTTTCCTTTTGATTTGATAGATGACACTTTGAGATAAGAGATTTATAAGGAACGGAGACAGAGGAAATGCCATTCAAAGGTAGGTGAGGATCAAATCATTCAGTTGCACAGAATCTGTATAAACTGTAACACTTACACGTCTATCTGAGCAACATACTGCCTCATCTCCCTCACAGCAACGTCCAGACGGCTGTATAGGTGAATGTAGGCGTCCTGGGCCTCTGTGTCTTCCTGTTTGAGCAGGAAGCTCAACCCGCCTTCCCCGTGGCCAGCCCGCGGCGGCCGACTGTCATTCTCCCCCTCGCCTCCGTCCACGGTCACCTCCCCGCTGCCGTCCGCCTCGTCCCCGTCCAGGCCGGAGCAGTTCCAGGAAGGAGCCCCCATGCTGGTCACACAGTGCTGGGTGTGGGACATGGGGTTCAGTTGTGCTGCAGGACACGACAGAGAGGAGAGGGAGAATAAACAACATGTTTTCAGTACTCACTTTCTGACAATTATATCTACCACAGATGTTCAAAAGCTTATGAAGTAGCCCTCTCGTCTTTGATGAAAGAACAACTTATGCAACTGATATGCACGGCGAGATCAGAATGCTAAACTGTTTACTTGGGTTGAAAGCCAAACTAAGCTGCAATAACCCGAGACATCCCACGACTGCAGACAGACCCAGTTCTTGCAATGAAGCCAGGCTGTGTACTATTAGTGCACAAAGCCAACATTATGATTAAATAGAGAAGCCCTTTTACATTTTATGTACATTCCACACATTCCTTTAAAATCCAGGGAATGGTGCTGGAAGAGGAAATTTTGTATCACATCAGGTAATAAGCTTCTTAAATTCATCCTGTTTCTGACTGCAACACTAAAGACTAGCAACTGTCTGTCACTAGAGAAAACATCGTGTCCATTGCTGTTGGTTGGTCGAGCCGGCAAAACGCACACGGACGAATGGAACATCTCGTCAGTACAACTGCTCAGCAGATGTCTGACTTGCAGCTGCTGCCGAGAGGAAAGATGAGGACGAGGCATCCTGGAACAGTGACAGCAATGCTGACTCTATTACATTTTCATCTTTAAATCATAAAAACAAAAAACTCAAACATGAAAACTTTACCAAAATCTCTCTTTATTTTTGTCACCTTCGACCTTCTCTCATCTCAAACACACGCACATATTTTTACATGTTGGCGGTGCGGATTGGCTCTCATAACGGAACAATGGGTGCGACTGAACCGAGCAACATTAATGATCACAGTCAGGAGGACTCAAACTAACTGCAAAGCTGCATTCTTAATCATTCAACCTGTGTTTTTCATCAGATAATGAAGATACAATTGAAATTTGTGAAATAGGTTTGACTAAAATGACAGAAATGTTCAATATAATCTGATGACTGGTAACAGGACTAAAAAAAAAGCTTACAAAATGAAGAGAGAAAATATATTTGACTAAAAGCCAATAACTTTTCGGTGACTAAAACTGGACTAAAACGTTTTTGAGTTGTCGTCGACTAAAACTATGAAGGATAAAAATGACTAAAATGTGATTAAAACTAATAAGCATTTTCGTTTTAAGACTAAGACTAAATCTAAATTAGCTGCCAAAAGTAACACTGCCACTTAGACAGAAGACTTCTTTCTGTATCTAAGGAATAAAGGATTTCTTAACATTTTGTCCTCTTCTTGAGATTATTCTTTGGCAACATTACATTCCATTTCCACTCAAATCTCCCCCTCTCTCTTTCTTTCCCCTTTGACCTCTGCAGCAGCAGCACCAGCAGCGTTTAGTGAATGACACACATTCCTACGCTGCATCATTCATTCACTTCTCATGTCAATAACATCGGTATAGCCTGAGGCTAATGGCGTCTTAATGGCAAACCACTCATCTAATTTACTATGGGAATCCTTGTTGAGACCTTGTGGCTCCTGTGGGAGGCTGGGGTTGACATTACCTTCTCTGTGCTGCTGGATTTAAATGGTCGTGGAGGGTAATTAGTCAAAGTGATCACTGGTGTTAAGTGGGTTAAGCTGTGTTACTGTGAAGGGGGTGATCTCAGTGATGCTTAGTTTTAAGCAGTGGATATGTAACAGAGAACTAATGTTCAAATCATATTGGTTAGAGGTGTGTGTGTATGTGCGTCCCCTCTACCTTGGTCAGGATCCAGGCCATACAGGGAGTTCTTACGCCCAAAACGGATGCTGAAAGTCCTGCCGGCAGAGGTAGTGCTCTTGGGGTAAGAGACCTGCATGAAGTTGACGTGGCAGTTGGTGGGAACAAAGTCCATGCAGCCCAGCGGGTGAGGGCGAACACCGGCCTGCCTGAAGGAGGGCCACGCCTTGTTCTTCAGCTCCAGGGTAAACTGGGTGAAAAAAAGGGGGACACATACTTTAGTTTAGTGAAAGCATAAGCTGCATGACTGACAGCTCTAACAAATGTGTTTATAATAAGATGATATTCCCTTTCACCACAGTGGTGGTCACTGTAGCAGAAAATATCACGTGGAGACATAATGAAGGCTAATTAATGTAATATTCTTCCAGTTTATTACAGACTTCCCATTAGCTGAAGAGAGTTCCTGCTGTCTTGAGTAATGGAAAAAATAAGGTTAAGGACAAGAGCTTGTATCTAACCATTATCATCAAATTTCTTATTAGGTGTCATATTTTTACAAGTGTATATAGATGAGTTGTATTAAGCCCCGAGGAGGTATATTTGATAATATTGTGAGTGTGATTAATAGACACAGTAACAGAAGAAAGGCAGTGATCGACCAATTTTCACATCCCACTGAAAAGCCTCTCTTAAGCCTCTCAAAGCATCAAAATGCATGGCTATAAGTAGTTTGATGCATCCATAAACTAAGAACCAGTAAGAAATAGACTGACAAGAATAGAGATGATATATATTTTTGGTATAAATGTGAGTGATGCTGGTTTGAGTGATGATTTTAAGTTACCCGACTTATACTTCAGCAAACTGTTATTCAGTCACACGGGAATAAAGATGTTTTGTGTTTTTAAGTTTGTGTTGATTTTGGCGGTCCCTGTGGACAAAAGCGGTAGTGTTTCCGAGCACTAGAGTCCCTTTAGAAAACCTCTCATTTTACTGCAGCAGGGTCTGACAGTCTGCCCCGCTCAGTCCTGGTTGTGGTTGCCCCGTGCCTCCCTTCCCTCCAGCAGGCCCAGCAATACGGCCTAGGCCTCTAGCAACTTGGTGTCGGTGTTGGCTCCCAACGGGGACCGGTTGATCTGGGTCTGTCGGCAGTGGGCTGGTCGCTGTCGGAGGCCCTGCTGGAGTCTGAGCTGTAGGTGTTTCTGGTGAACCTGTGTGATTTCGCCTGATTTCACCAGAATCGGACCCGGTGGCACCGATGACAACCATTAAGAATAACTATATAGAAAAACGCCAATCTTCTCGTTGATGGTCTCGTTTACACATGTAGGTCATTTGGAGGCGTCAGTATTAAATTGAGACCCTTTCATAACCAGTTAAAAGTTCCTGATAGTAACTTTAATATCAATGAGTTGGGGGGAGGGCATTTCTCTGGATCTGACAGTCTGATGTCTATGTGTTCAAGAGAGTGTAGAAGTGTGTCTTAATACCTGCTGGTAGCTGCTGATACGCCGTTGGATACTCTCCAGCTTGGTGTCACAGATTTGTCTGAACTCGTACTGAGGCATGGTAACGACTCGGTCACTCTGCGAGATGAGCTGGCTGCAGTTACGAACAAAGAGGCTGTCATCGCCAGAAAATGCCTCCAGGATCTGTAGAGACAAGAACCATTGGTAAGGATGGATCACTGCTGCAATACAAGTTTCAAAACTTGATTTGGTTGATCACAAACACAGTAAAAATAGCATGCCTAGCAGCAGCAAGTGTGTTTTTCATCTAACTAAACATTCAGCTTTCTAATACTAACAGCTGAAACCACCAGTGATGCTAAAAAAAACTTTTGTTTCTTGCTAGTGAAGATACTGGTATGAAACTAGAAAACCTAAGGAATCCATTGGTACCAATCATGTCATAACAGCTTGCTAAATAACGCTCCAAACTTGGGCAAAATTTTGGCGAGGAAAAACTGGCATGGCCATTTTCAAAGGGGTCCCTTGACCTCTGACCTCAAGATATGTGAATGAAAATGGGTTCTATGGGTACCCATGAGTCTCCCCTTTACAGACATGCCCACTTTATGATAATCACATGCAGTTTGGGGCAAGTCATAGTCAAGTCAGCACACTGAGTTTCTGGACAATATTTGTCATTGTTTTGTGTTGTTAATTGATTTCCAATAATAAATATACACATAAATTTACATAAAGCAAACATATTTGACCTCTCCCATGTTGATAAGAGTATTAAATACTTGACAAATCTCCCTTTAAAGTACATTTTGCAATGAATCGCGATTACCTATGGACAATTAATGGGATTAATCATGATTAAATATTTGAATCAATTGACAGCCCTAATAATCCCACTTCACCTCATTGTCCCATAACTACCTTAGCAGTGAGGCTGAAGCAGCCTTTGGGCTGCACCATCTTCTCCAGGACGTGGCTCTTGATGCCTGCAGTGCTAACGTATTCATAGACTACGCCATGCTCCTGATGGACGTTATCTACCGTCATGCTGACCAGAGGCAGATCATTGGAGAGGGAAAGTCTGCCCAGCCGGTGGTCTGTGAAGCACAATTGTCACTTGTCAGTATATAAACTTTGTATGCATTCAGGAGTGATTTAGTCAAGCATGTATATACAAAATGAAAAATGTATCTGATATACGCCATTTTTAAAAGCCATAACATTATTATCAAGATTATTTGAAGGATTAAAAGGAAAAATAAATGTCCAGAGGTAGAGTCATGGCTTCAAATGTTTTTGGCAAGTCTAAAATCCCCCAAAAACTTGCTTGTATAACTAAACCTCCAAAGCTTTAGAAAGACAAATTATGATGTAATAAATCCATTTAGTAATGACACATGTAAAAATACAGTGTACACATCTGTCAAATGTTCTTACCCTGCCAGCAATGTAAGAAAAATTGGTCACTTTATTGTATATACACTGACACAGTGTTACCAGATGACGTCCTACAACTGTAACTACTGCCTGTATGTAGCGTGTGTCATTTTCAAACGGAGGATTTTCCATATGCAGGGTGAAATTACCTACTTCTGGAGCCACTTTTTACTGACACAGTGACTATGACCGGATTCAGGGGTCATCTGAAAATAGCAATTTAGGTGGAACATAATGTTCTGATGAAATGTTTTTGACGGCAGCAGATTTTTTTTTTTTTTTAACAAAGCCTGCAATCGTTCTCCACACAAAGCAGCCACAGTTTATATTAAAGCACACTCCCAAGTAACACTAATCCTGTTCCAATGCCGACTGATGGGCCAGATGTGAAACTTGCTGCTCATAACTGTTCGCATTACATCTGCAATGGGACTCCTTAAAACTCCTTTATCAGAAATTTGAAATAAATATTTTAATTCACACACACACACACACACAAGACAGTTTCAGAGGATGTAACATAAAATGTGTTTCACCTGTTCCATTGGTGCCCTTCTCCTCCTCGTGGTCAGACCCATTCTCCACTGGATAAGGACTGAAAGGGCTCTCCTCCTTCTCACCTGCACCTCTTTCTCTTTGGAGCTCTTCCACATCCTCAAATGCACGATACACCCACTGACACTGGGGGGGAAACATGAAGTATTACTATAATGTGCAAAAAAAATAAATCATTACTGGAATAAAAAATGAGGAAGTGAGCGAAGGAGGAAGTGAGAGGTAGGTGAGATAAAGGCAGAGAGCATGAAAGGAAATAATGAGGAAACTGTTATATTTAGCGATGCTCAAGTAGCGGTTAGATGTGGGTGCACTTTATACACAGTATCGGAAGGAAAGAATCTGAAGTATTTCTACATGGCCTGCGGACATAGACACTTTTCACCTGACAAGGTAATCAGGGCTGACTGCACCGCCACAAACTCGGCGGTGCAGTCAGCCACATCTACAACATCCTTGTAATTCATCCTGCTGTTAAATGAACCAGCAGACATTTACTGGAACCAGTCCAAAACAAGGCTGCTCAGCTGAGCCTCTTCGAGGGGATTTGCCAGAAGAGTAGGCCAGGCTAAATTAAACAAAACAAAACAAAGCAAAACAATGAGCTTCGTACAGAAAGGAGGACATCCTGCTCTGACTGCAGCACTGTGAAATACTGCCTGGAGTCACGGAGCCAAACCACCAGACACAGCTTTTGCTGTTTGAAAAGTTAAATACTAAATAATTTGAAATATAAATACCAGTATCCACTTATGACCCTCTGAGACCCAAAATAGATTTGGTCTTTTTTAGGGGGGTACATGAGGTCTTTAGGGGGAGATAGCATGTCAACAGTAGATGTCACATAGAAGTGGTGTACATCATCTGAAAGCTGGGAACATGAAGATTAATTTGAGATGCAGCTGTGTGTCAAGTTGTTCTAGTCATTAATCTGAAATAAACGAGTTAATTAATTAATAAAAAATGAATTGTAAAAGTGTTTAAGGGCTAAGAACATTAAGATAGAAGTATATTATGGCCATTCCCATGCTCTATTATGTCTCACAAGTTGTTTTAGCAATCTTTGGGTTGATACCATTTGTTACACAGATTTGGTGGGGACTAACATCATCACGCATGAATACAAATGGGCTCATTTGATCCACAAGAGTCTCAGCATTCCAGTGATACCCAATTTATATAATTCCAAGACTGTTTAGAGACGCCAGTATGCGGAAATATTCGAATACGCTATTTTTAGTACAGGAGAAAATAACACATTTATACTGCATTCAGAAAACTGCATGTTTTTTGCCCAAGACTGCATGTTATCATAAAGTGGGCATGTCTGTAAAGGGGAGACTCGTGGGTACCCAGAGAACCCATTTTCAGTCACATATCTTGAGGTCAGAGGTCAAGGGACCCCTTTGAAAATGGTCATGCCAGTTTTTCCTCACCAAAATTTAGCGTAACTTTGGAGTATTATTTCGTCCTCCTCCTTCTCGTCAAGCATGACGTGGTTGTTACCAATGGGTTCCTTATGTTTTTCAGTTTTATATGATATCTATACCTTGACTCTACCTCTAGAACTGAACCTGCTACAGCCTCAGAAAAACAGTAAAGGACAAGTCGGACAGGATCGCGGGTCACAGGGGGTTATGACTAAAAAATAAAACTCTGCCATTGTTACTTTAAAATAGAATTCAGCCAAAACAATCTTGGCAGCAGGCATTGATGGAAATAGGTTGTTTATTTGTTGCTTTGGGCTACCCTTTCTCTCCGGGCAGGAGCGTACAGTATCTGGAGCTGAAAAATGTTCAACCCTCACTACAAGTGGCCCGCAGCGACAAAATGTCAGCCAGTGATTTATGTTTGAGATCACAGGGCCACCCACTGTTGGAGCCGGGAACGCTGATGAAATGAGGAAACATGTTGTCCTGTATGTCGTCACTTCAGTATCATACAGTGATGGCGATTTAAATGAGCAAGTGTGTTTGCAGTTTGAAGTTTTCTTTTCAAACACTAAGTTGCGGTAGGTAACTATAGCTCTAACTAATGTTAATGCTGTTTTATGTACCGTTTCAGAGCAGGAATGTCTGGGTCACTGGGGTTCTCCGCTCTGTTAGCTCGACAAACGGGATTTAGTGAGCTGTCCAACGTTGTTGAATGACCTGGTAAATTAACTTCCAGACCTACAACTGATGTTAATCATGCTACCTTGTGGTATTACTTAGTTTGTAATGTAAATAAAACACTTTGCCATAACAACACACACAAGGACTGTATAAACTCACCGTGACAGTCACGTATTATATTTCTTTTCAAATACTCTTACACTACAAAGGCTGCTCTGATGAAGTAAAGATTGTGTGTTATTGTGTGTTTTCATGGGTCCCCTCACCGCTTGCGGAGGCTCCTGGTGTGTGTGCTGCGCGGTGAAGTGCTCCAGGACCTCTTTGTAGTCACTGTGGTTGACGTTGTTGCCGTTGACCTTCAGGATGACCTGGCCGGGCTGAAGACCCGCCCCCGCTGCCTCCCAGCCTGCAGTGTCAAAACAGGATCAGAGATCAAAGGTCACAAGGTGGAAAAAGTGCAGTGTGACTGCACACAACACATCGGGCTATTATGAAAACACGTAATTTAAGTCAGGGAAAGGAAGGAGTTAAAAGTGTCGTACAAGTGTCTCCCGTATCTTGGGAAAAAATCTGCTTAAATCAAAGTACATGAGTTAATTTTCTATGGAATCTTGTTTTGGACTCAAATCCCATAAGTGCACATAACCTTGGCCCTTTTTGTTCCTCTAGGAAAATAGAAAATTACTTGGTTCAATGCTGTAACACGCTGTCCCGAGCTACTAATGGCTTTACAGCCTGGAAGTCCAATCAACACCTCCATCATCTTCCTCTCCAACCTAAAAATACCAGCGCTGGCATCATTCCCACCCAGGGTGCCAGCAATTACCTAACTCCGGGGCTACTTGACCCAAGCATGGATATCACACCGGGGGACTGATTTAGGAACAGAAAAAAAACAACAACTGGAGACTCTGAGTATCAGCTGGGAAAATAAACTGCTCTTCATACATCAGCAGAGAGCCAGAAGTGATACAAGACACTAGGAAAGAGAGGAAAGAAGAGGGAGTGTGGAGAGGTATGGAGGAAGGAACCTGACAAAATAAAAAATAAATAAATAAATAAATAAATAAATAACTGACTCAATAAATGAATAAATAAAAATTAAATGTAGCAAAAATGATATTCAAAATAAATGTATTGCATTAATAAAGTGATAAAATGTGACGTAAATTTATATTTCTGTTTTAATTTGCCTCTTTATTTATTAATTTTTGTATTAATTTCCTCATTTATTTACTCTTATGTTTAATTTTCTCTTGTATTTATTTCTGCATTTATTTTTATACATTTTTAAATTTATTTATACATTTTTGCATTTGTTTTTGTATTTATTTTTGCATTTATTTATTTTATATTTATTTCTAAATGTGTGTATTTACTTATGTATCTCTTTATTTATTTCTGCATGATTTTTCCTTTTTATTTCACCCCTTACTTATTTCCCGAAACTTATTTATTTCTGTATACTTTTCTTTATACTTTTCTTTCTACATTTCTTCATTCATTTCTGCCTTATTATGCAAGCGGGAGGGGAAAAGAGAGAAAGTGTAGAAGTCCCCCTGTCTCCTCTCTGTTTATATGTGTGTCCTCTCTTACTCCCGTCTGGTTTACACATTTGGATTCATCGCTCACTCAACTTGTCATAAATCTCTCATGTTTCGAGTAGGTGGTACAAACATCTGGTTAGGAGGTTGTAAGGACAGAGAAAGAGCAATGAGAAGGGAGAACAAAAGTGTGGGAGTACTTTTCAGTTACCTATTACACTTTTAGCTCTGATCACAGAGCAGTGTGTGTGTGTGTGTTTTGTAAAAACAGAGTTTAGTCTATTAGGGGTTTGAACCCTGTCAGCAGCCCGTCTGGCTGACAGGTGGCCATAAAAACCTAATAGAGGCCCACTAAAAGCAGAAAGTAACAGGTGGTTGGAGGCTAAGGTTACCTCATCTTTCCCTCGAATTCACCCAGAAATATTTGTCTTTCTGACACCAAAAGTGTTTACTGGCACAGATCCTGCAATAACAAGGTCAAACCCCTATAAATCTGCTCATAGATCTCCAGTGCTGGAGTCGTAACCAAAATGTATGTCTCTTGTAACTGAATTCAAGATATATTAATTCAATTATATCTCCCTGGGAACTGGGAGCTGTTAAAACCACCAACAGAGTACTTTCCATTACACATACAGTATCTTTAAAAAACTATATTGTATACAGTGTCCATTCTTGTGACTGATCAGGTCTAATGTTAAACTCTTCTTCGCCTCTCTTACTATGTGAGTTTAATAAACGACTATCACAACTAATAATGAGGAAGTTTAGTTTGGGTGATAAGAAAGAAACTAGGGCTGTCAAAGTTAACACGATAATAACACGTTAATACAAACTCGTTTTAACGTCACTAATTTCTTTAAAGCATTAGCGCAACTTGGGATTTTTAGGTTGTAGCAGGCTCATTTTTAAAGCTAGTGTGAAGCAACTGGTATCATATGAAACTAGAAAACCTAATGAATCCATTGGTACCAACCATGTCGTACTAATTTGCCGATATGCGAAGGAGGTTAAATAACGCTCCAAACTTACGCTAAATTTTGGCGAGGAAAAACTGGCATGGCCATTTTCAAAAGGGTCCCTCGACCTCTGACCTCAAGATATGTGAATGAAAATGGGTTCTATGGGTACCCACGAGTCTCCCCTTTACAGACATGCCCACTTTATGATAATCACATGCAGTTTGGGGCAAGTCGTAGTCAAGTCAGCACACTGACACACTGACAGCTGTTGTTGTCTTTTGGGCTGCTGTTTGCCATGTTATGACTTGAGCATATTTTTTATGCTAGATGCAGTACCTGTGAGGGTTTCTGGACAATATTTGTCATTGTTTTGTGTTGTTAATTGATTTCCAATAATAAATATATACATACATTTGCATAAAGCAAGCATATTTGTCCACTCCCATGTTGATAAGAGTATTAAATACTTGACAAATCTCTTTTAAGGTATATTTTGAACAGATACAAATGTGCGATTAATTTGCAGTTAATCTTGATTAACTATAGACAATCGTGCAATTAATCATGATTAAATATTCTAATCGATTAACAGCCCTAATATTCATTAAATTACATCTCCCTGGGAGCTGTGAACTGTTAAACCAACAGATTATTTTTCCATGACACATACAGTAACTTTGAAAACTATATTGTCTACTGTGTCCTTTCTTGTGACTGTCTAATGTCAAACTCTTCTACAATGTTTCACCTCACTTATTAAATGAGCTTACGAGAAGTTTAGTTCGGGGGATAAGAAAGGAACATCTTCTTCATTGGTAGCTTCATTATTATTATAAAAGGTTAAGTAGAAAGTCTGTATTCTGCTTGTTATTCTCCACATGGTACTAACAGTAGTAGGAATTATTGAAATTCACTTACTAACCCTGAAAAAAGTCACGTCTGTGGATCAAAGGGGTCAATCAAATGAAGTCACTCACCTTTCCTGACAGCGTGGACGTGAGGAGGGGAAGAGCCACAGAGTCTGAAGGACAAGCTGTCTGGGTTGTCAGGGATCTTCACAATCCTGGATGAGAAAAGACCAGTCAGACCACTGAGCCCTGTGTGTGTGTGTGTATACGTGTGTGTTTTAGAGTGTGTGTTCCCTCACTCCTTGGCCTTGGTGGCGACCAGCAGCCGCAGGGAGCGTCGTATGCAGAAGGCCTGGCTGATCATGGTTTCCACCTCGGAGAAGGGCCTGAGGAACAGCAGGTCCTCGTTGATGGTGTAGATCTTCCTGCCCACCTGCAGGCCAGCCATCTGGATGGACAGACGCACAGACAGGAGACAGAACGCGCTTATTTTTAGGTTGCAGCTTGTTTTCACCTCCCTCTTAAGCCCCTGTTTGCACAGCAATAGCTTCAGGTGTGGACCACATACGTGAATTATCTCTCTAGTGTCACAGTGAGGCCTAAACTGTATGCAGCATCAGGCTCAGATAAAGTATGAGTCATGTTTTAACCTCACTGAACCCTGAATCAAGTCCCTGTTATATGTAATGTGTGTGCCTCCAAGGAGCGTGGCAGAAAACAAACCAAAACATAACAAGGAAAAATCAGTGTGTACTGCTCAATATTTACACAGCCTGTTCAGTCTTGTCATGTATTTTCCAGCATATGAATAGTCTTTCTTTTATGGAGGGAGTGTGTATCAAGATTGGCTACAGATATGATTAAGCTGCGTGATATTTACACCCGAGTCTCCTGCCTGCTGCCTGTCGGATTTGCACGCAATTCCAGATTAAAGGGTCACTTTCAATTTCCACAGGTTATGTGCACGTGAATACAAAGATGCATCTTATTTTTTATATTTCTCTCTTAAAGCGGCAGTAGGCAGAATGTTTTTGGCATCATTGGACAAAAAATCCATAATAACCTTTCAGCATTTTGTAATTCAAGTGTTCTGAGAGAAAACTAGACTTCTGTACCTCCTCATGGCTCTGTTTTCAGGCTTTAAAAAATCTAGCACGTGATGGGAGACTTTGGCCAATCACAGGTCATTTCAGAGAGAGAGCGTTCCTATTGGCTGTTCATAAAACGGAGGCAGCTGTCAATCACTCGCGAATTCCGATCAAACGGTCAAACTAGGCAGCGCTGATCAAATATGAATTAATATTCTGTTACTGTAATGCCTATTTCTGGTGGCTGTTGGGCGGTGCTTGGCATTTCCTCAACTGATCTCAACATGGCTGCCAGGTTACAAACCTTGTTGAAATGGACATTACAGTAACAGAATATTGATTCATATTTGATCAGCGCTGCCTAGTTTGACCATTTGATCAGAGTTCGCGAGTGATTGACAGCTGCTAAAAGACGGCAATACTCCAGCTCGGCTCTGATTGGTTATTTTCTTCCGGTCTGTGAAACGTTGCAGATGCCATTAGGAGCACCGGAGGACACAGCAGACCATGATTTTTTTTTTCAGATTAACTGTCTCATGCACTACTGTCAGGATATAGTGACTGTTTTATAAAAATAACTTCTTTAATCATATTTGCTCCAATCTGCCTACTGCTGCTTTAATGTGGCCTCATGTTTCTGCCCACGGCCAGTTGTGGTTTGAGTTATCACATCGCCTTTTCCCTTGGACTAAATACAATCTGATCAATCACACTGCATGTGTGGAAATAACTGCACACACAAATACACACAAACATCCTCAGCTTTGCACAGTCAGCTTAAAAAAAAATCTGTTTCAAATGACAGCATCGCAGCACGCCGCACATCATTAAATGCAGTCATCTTGCACATCTTCAGTCACGTTGTGAGAATAAAGCTGCCTCTGTGTGTCCGCGATGTGAGTCCAGTGTCCTGGGCACAGATCCGGTGGGGTGGCCTTGGCTGAGCCGGGCCCCAACTCTGGATGATGGCCCAGGATGGATGTAGGAATGACTGGGAGGAGCCACGGCCCTCTGAATTTGTGTGTGTGTGTGTGTGTGTGTGTGTGTGTGTGACTATACAACACGGGCGCCTGTCTGCACGTGACTTTCTATAATAGTATCATATAGTGAAAGAGCTCTGTGTGTGTGAGTGTGTGTCTCTCAGCCCTTTTCAGAGCCCCATGGGAATCAGCTGAGCTTCATTCACGGTGCTGGCACACGGGCTGTGTCACAACTAGCAATCCTGTTATTGTGGAGGAATGAGGGAGACGGGGGATGAATAACAGAGTAAGAAGGAGCAGAAGAGTGAGGCTTTACTGAGGTGGAAGCAGGCAGAGGAGAAGAATAAAGATTATCCTGAAAATGACTTAGGGGGAAGAGCAATGTGGGAAAGAACTTCACTGAGTGCAATAACAGAAAGTGATGAGGAAACTTGAACCACATGGAGAGAAATTATGATAAAATGAAATGATAGGGAGAAAGGAAAAAGTTTTCCCATCTCTGGACCGGTGGGAAAGGATGATTCCATGAACAACCAGGGCACCGTTCTGTGTTTTCAAGTCCTTTAAAGGTTGTACAAACAGTAAGCAGGTTTGGTTGCTGGTCAGATTTGTCACCTGTCCAACAAGAGTTGGCTGACATGAAGCAAATCACAGGAAAAGAAAGGAAAATAGTCTTACATTATACCTGGGATTAAAGGAACAATATGTAGCACAGACAGCTAGCATTTTAAAATGGGTACTGCAGTCCAAATTCAAAACATCGTCCACTCCTAAGGTGTGACTGATAGCAGTTATACTTATGTTAGTATCACGGCATTAGCCACTGACCAGCAGCAGTAGTCGGAATCACTTCACTAGCTGTGGGTCTCAAATACTCGCTGCTTTGATAACCAGCTGCACACGGACCACAGAGACATGTGCCGAGGCTTTTCAGGTCGGGTAGAATCTAATGTTGACTTTATCTCTGTTGAACCAGTTGGTTAGCTTGCTTCCATGGCTGCATAAGGCTGTGTTTGCTTGCCAATTTGTTTTATATGTGACAACGGGGGGTTGAAACGGGCAGTGGACGGGATCATCGGTCAAAACAAAAAACGACGTTCCGGACCGGAAAGGAGAACATACTGGCTGTAGCAGAGTTGTCAGAAGAGCTTGATGACATCATGGTCATTTTATGATTTATTACAGTAAATATATTACATATTAGTTCTTTAAGGTATGTATCAGGTTGAAAAACAGTAAGTCTGTCACTGCTGCAACAAATATGCCAAATTCTATTTTTGCAAGCTGCTCCTGAACATAACAGTAATGCTACAACATGCTTTATTAAAATGAAACTCAATAATCATGCATGTTTTAAATGCCTTATCTGCATTTTAAGTCGCTCTGGATGAATAGGTGTGTGTGTGTGTGTGTGTGTGTGTGTGTGTGTGTGTGTGTGAGTGTTCTCTGTGGCGGTGATGTGAGTAAGCATGTCTAATGGCTCTACAGCCAATCAGAACGAAGTCCTTCCAAAGCGAAACAGAAGCAGACTGACAGCAGCCGTCAAAACAGTAGACAGCCATTACCTACTGGAACTAATGCCCTGGGGCGGGAAGGAGATACAGCATGTGTGTGTGTGTGTGTGTGTGTATGTGTGTGTGTTGGCCATTACCTCAGCATGCGAGCCCCTGGTGACAGATTTCACCACAATGGCCTTGTTTTTCTCCTCAATCTCAAAGCCGTAGTCTTCTTCCTCGGGGTGGATCTAGCACAGAGAGAATCATCTAATTACTCCCACATTTACACGGGTGACTGAGTGTTAGACTGAAATGTATTTCACTGGATTAGCATCACGAGTGAGCGAGTAGCAAAATAATTGTCATGACATACAGTATATATTTATTCATATTCATTTCATTAGCCTCACTGTGCTCTGCTCCTATTTTGCACACCCTGTAAAATCTTGTCATTTGTATATATGTGACTGTTAATCGGAAGTCAACTGCATGCTCTTGCTGTAAAAGGTAAATTTGTTCGGATTTGCTGCAATGACCTCATTCCTTCTGTTAAAAAGTGTTAAAAGTAGGGCTGTCAATCGATCAAAAATATTTAAAAACAATTAATTGCATGATTGTCCGTAGTTAATAGTGATTAACCACAAATTAACCGCACTTTTTACCTCTGATTAAAGGTGCCATAGCACTCAGATCAGTCAGAAATTCATCTTTTAAAATAGTTATTTGAAATTAGTTTGCACTCAGTGGAAAGGATACTTTAAGACGTGTTCATTTCTTGATGATTGCCCATATAGTTGCTTCAGTGCATCATACTTTATGTCATGCATAGTTAGTATAAATATAAAGTAGGGCTGTCAATCATTTTTTAAATATTTAATCGCGATTCATTTTGTCCAGAAACTGCATGTGATTATCATAAAGTGGGAATGTCTGTAAAGGGGAGACTCGTGGGTACCCATAGAACCCATTTTCATTCACATATCTTGAGGTCAGAGGTCAAGGGACCCCTTTGAAAATGGCCATACCAGTTTTCCCCCCCAAAATTTAGCTTAAGTTTGGAGCATTATTTAGCCTCCTTTGTGACAGGCTACTATGACAAGGTATGCCATGGTTGGTACCAATGAATTCCTTGGGTTTTCTAGTTTCATATATGATACCAGTATCTTCACACTAGCTTTAAAACCAAGCCGCTACAACCTAATAATTGCAAGTTGTGTTAATGTGTTAAAGAAGTTAGTGACATTAAAGCAAATGAAAAGTGTTATTCTCGCCTTAACTAAGTTAAAAGGTTTATTATAGGGCACTCTTTCAGGGTGGTCATATATACAAACTATCCACGCATTATCATAATAGTAATCTGTGCTTTACATTGCGTGTCAGGTGTCTTGCCCCTGATGATGTTCTCTGTTTCTCATATTCTATTCCCCAGTGGGGCGCGGCTTAGTTAAACGCTGTCATCACCAAACACATTAGCCAGCTTCAATTAGGTAAGCTGCCAGGGCCATCTTCCTGCTGCGTGGTCCTGATAAGATGGGATCTCTGCTGTTACATCAGAGGAGATGGCTACGGTAAATAAAGAGTTCCTGCACTTCTCTTCAATAATAGCCATGAGGGAGGATTAGTTTTGCTAATCAAGGAAAGAAGCCTTTTCCACTTCTTGTGGAAGGCCAGATAGCGTGCTTCTAGGTTTCCCCAAAGATAATGGACTTAACTAAATAGTCCGCTCTCTGTTTCAGCTTCTGGAAACCACTATCGGCTACTCCCAAAACAGATTACGCTGACCTTATTTCATGTGCCAAATAAATATACTATCAGTTATATTCAGTTTTCATAAGGAATGATATGACCTACTGCACAAATTATATTGACAAAAGCACATTCTGCTTTTGTGCATTTATTGTAGATAAATGAATTGCAGTAAAAGTGTCTATTCAGCCCATGATGTCATGTATGCTGCATAGTCATGACCTGGCAGGATTGAAATTAAATCTTTAATGCAGTGTGCAGGCACATTTTGTCTCCTTTACTGAATCTATTATCTTGTACCTGGTTTAACTATAGGATGGGATGTTCATGCAACTACCTTTCTGCATGCGTGTTACATGCATCAGTGGTTTGGTGGTGTGCTTCATGTCTGACCATAGAACCTACTTTTTAGAAACTTCAGAAATGTTCCCACAGTTATGCAGTTTTATTTACAAAAACAGTCTAATTATAGTAGATGCTTTAAACCAGTTAACAGATCTACATGCAAATAGTTCAACAAAGTTCAGAGACTTCACAGAAACTGCTCAGTGTTTGTCTCACAAAAAATATCCTCTCTACCCAGCAGGGTAGCAGGACAACTTTCATCCATCCTGTACTGATTTCATGTTTTTAAGTCATGAGATTTTTTTGAAGACAATGTAAGCAGTGCTCAAACATCTCACTTCTGATTTCTGTCCTTTTTGGGGGTTCTCCTCTTCACACTATTCTCCCAGTACCCGTTGTCTTATGTCATAAATGAGGATTGTTAAATGGCAATGTATCACCAAGGATATAAAAGAAGAAGGACTGTAAGTATGCATACAATAAATGAGAGCATTTATGATGGGGAAAAACTGAGATGCTACTGCATTTGCAGCCTGTTAGTAAAAAAAAATATTGGTATGTACTGTATGTCTGGAATGACATGAAAGGTCATGACTAGCAAGCCATATTAAATATTTCATAATAAAGCAGAATCTCCCTCTAAGGTACTTTAAAAACTGATGAAAAATGTACAATTAATTTACGATTAATCGTGATTAACTATGGACAATCATGTGATTAATCGCGATTAAATATTCTAATAGATTGACAGCCCTACTGTGCACTAAAATTAATCTTCAAATGAGGACGGTATATGTACCGTACATCTGACTGCGACAATCAGCTGCTGTCACCTCAGCAGCAACACAAAAGGGACTTCACCCCAGGCAGTACAGTTGATTTCCACAAGACAAGACTCATTAGGATGCATACTGATCAGAGCAAACTCAAAGGTGTTTATTGTCATCAAAGCAGTCCCCGCTCCCATGGGGACGAGGGGGAGGGGTGTTTCCGTGTGTATAGTGATGTTAATTACATCTAGCTGTGGAGAGAAGGATGCGATAGATGCTAGTATGCCAGTTCAATTATCTAGCTATACAGTACAATACGGTCCTGTTATATCATCACTGTGTACACGCACACATGCACACACACATATATATACAGTATCCTACACGTGTGTATGCGTGCATTTGCATGAAAGAGCTGGCTCTCTTTGTATTTGAATCCATCTCCATTGATCCATTGTTTCCCATCCCAAACAGTGATTCTATTTTAACACACTGTACAGTGGATAACGCTGGTATCACAATGTAGTGAATTAAAAGATATTTGTGCCATATTTAGTGTGCTTGCTTCAGTGCAACACTCCAACATTATCTTTATTATTATCATTTTTTTTTTCTCCATAGGAAACAAAAACGTCAATGTGAGTCTGGCACTTTGGACGGAACGTGACAATAAACATCTGTGTAACCATGTATATGTGTGAGAGAATGAGGAAATGTATGCGTTTCTGTGTGTGTGTGTGTGTGTGTGTGTGTTCCAGCTCACCACCAGGGACTTGGCCAAGATGTTTTCGATGAGTTTGAAGTCGTTGCGCTGGAGCTGCTTGCTCTTGGTGCTGGTTCCCTCCATCTCCTCATCCGCATAGAAACGGAAGAACTGGGACTCGTCTTTGAACTCGCTCTTCTCCAAGACTGAGGGGAAAAACACAACACAGCATGTAATCAGAGAGCTGCTGCAGACAGTAATAAAGACTCAAATAGCACTCAGTTAAAAAGTTGCTGAAAAAAAGAGTTAAAGTCGAGCTAATGAAAGGTCAAAATAAGGCATTTAGCATTAGCTTTGATCATCCGTTGTCACTTGTCCATTCATAAAGTGTGTTTGCAGCTCATACCGGCTAAATTGATGTTCTTGTTGCAAAATTAGACTCTTAAATGCAAAGTGTGTTACATGATGGCACAAACTCTGCATGCGGGTCATTTGCAACTTCAAAGACCTGTGGAGATATTCAAGTGTTTGCCCAAGAAGCTGCCACTTAATCTGCAGACATCTTTACACAAACAAGCTAACGGTTAATTAGCTCATTAGCTACTGATGCTAGCAGGAACATCTGGAGCCAAACCACATCTGGGTCGCAGCCAGGTCGGGCCAGAGCTAGGGAGGATTCTCTGGAGGACACTAGAAACAGTTTTCCGTGTGTGTGTCTGAGTGGGTTTAGAAATCCCACTGTTGGGCTGAGCCTCACTCCAACACATGGGGCACTTTGAACAGGTGAGGACCACATCACGGATCCAGTCGCAGCAGTTTGAGCTCGAACCAAAACACACTACATTAACCCTACTGTTTTTAATGTTTATCTGATTAAAAGCTAAGCCTGAAATAAGGCCCTCAGTTACAGTATGTGAGCGTTTATTGTTCTCAAGAACGATTCTCTTGAATGAAAGATGCCCTTTTTGTTATTTTGTTGCTTTCTGTGGAACACTGAATTAAAGAAAGTGGTAAAGATACTGCCCTTTTGAGATAATTCTCCCCTCAGTTTTTATTTGCATCAAGTCAAAGCACACTGCTGCAACAGGAGCAGATACACAGTGACAGTGACATGTGTTGGTCACATTTGGACTAAAGCCATGACGTGGGAGGCAGATTTGATCGTGCTGGACAGAATTAAGAAAATATCCATCTTGTTTGTGTCACATAGGAGTTGGCGTTTTTGACATTGACACTGTATGAATGTGTAAGGCTACGGTAAAAAGGCAACACTGAGAGCCGAAGGTACCCAGCTGTTCAGAGATTTGGCGAGCATCTGGCACCCTCAGGTGAACAAAAGGCTTCACAAACTGATTACACACACACACACGCCACATGCACTGGCCTTACGCCAACTCAAACGAAGCCTGAACGTGAGTTATTTCCTCTGAGTCACGGAGGCTGTGGTCATATAATACCTTAACACCACCTATTCAACAGGAGGGAGTGCTACTCCGGAAAGTGTCATACCCTAATAACACACACATAGTTACGCACACACATGCTAAATTATCATTTAATGCCTGAACAGCTGACAATATCCAAGGGTCAAGGAAACAGTGCTAAGACACAATCTGTTGGATATTTGTTCACAGATGCACTTGACAGGACTTTTTAAAGGAGTACTAAATGGTGTACACTTTTTAATATTTACTTAATACTAGGGCTGTCAAAGTTAACGTGATAATAACACATTAAAGCAAATTTGTTTTAAAGCCACTCATTTATTTAACACATTAAGGCAACTTGCGATCTTTAGGTTGTAGCGGGCTCAGTTTTAAAGCTAGAGTGAAGATACTGGCATCATATGAAACTAGAAAACCTAAGGAATCCATTGGTGCCAACCATGTCATACGAGCTTGTCGCAAAGGAAGCTAAATACGATCCAAACTTACACTAAATTTTGGTGAGGAAAAACTGACATGGCTGTATTCAAAGGGGTCTCTTGACCTCTGACCTCAAGATATGTGAATGAAAATGGGTTCTATGGGTACCCACGAGTCTCCCCTTTACAGACATGCCCACTTTATGATAATCACATGTAGTTTGGGGCAAGGCAAGACAGCTGTTGGCTACAGTTTGCCATGTTTAAGCATATTTTTTATGCTAAATGCAGTATGCATTACTTTCCATTACACATACAGTACCTTTAAAAAACTATATTGTATACTGTGTCCATTCTGGTGACTGCTCAGGTCTAATGTTAAAATCTTCTTCGCCTCTCTTACTATGTGAGTTTAGTAAACGAGTATCACAACTAATTATGAGGAAGTTTAGTTTGGGTGATAAAAACGGAACTAGGGCTGTCAAAGTTAACACGATAATAACGCGTTAATGAAAACTTGTTTTAACACTGCCTACTTTATGATAATCACATGCAGTTTCGGGAAAGTCATAGTCAAGTCAGCACACTGACACACTGTCAGCTGTTGTTGTCTGTTGGGCTGCAGTTTGCCATGTCATGATTTGAGCATATTTTGTATGCTAAATGCAGTACCTGTGAGGGTTTCTGGACAATATTTGTCATTGTTTTGTGTTGTTAATTGATTTCCAATAATAAACATATACATACATTTGCATAAAGCAAGCATATTTGCCCACTCCCAGTATTAAAAATCAGACAAATCTCACTTTAAGGTACATTTTGAAAAGATAAAAAATACATAATAAACTTGACTTGGACTTGACTTGGACCATTAATTTCCAATTAATCGCGATTAAATAATTAAAAACTGATTAACAGCCCTACTTTATATGTATACTAACTATGCATGACATAAAATATGATGCACTGAAGCAACTATATGGGCAATCATGAAATTAACACGGCTTTAACTATCCTTTCCACTGAGTGCAAACTAATTTCAAACAACAATTTAAAAGATTAATTTTTGACTGATATGAGTGCAGTGGCACCTTTAATCAGAGGTTTGAAAACATTTAATAGACACACCTTGACCAAATGGATCCCCACAAGACACATTTAGCCCCTGAGGGACATTGGAAGATCATTCATTTTACTGGTTTAGTATTGATTTACATCACATTCAATGCTGTAGATGAGAACATTGTGGTGGAAGGGAAATCTGTGGTTAAAAAAAATCATTATTACTCACTGTTACTTCTATTAGTGGCATTCTATATTTACTATTGTCAAATGGGAAATTACTTGTCCTTTTGGCTTAAGATCCATTCAATCCTGCCATATAACAGGACTAATGGAGGACACATTGTATTTGGTGTTGTCCCTGTATGTTGAGTTGCCTGAAGGGCAAAATGCAACAGGTGCTTACGACAGACGTGTAGATGAATGATGTGAGCAGGTAAGGACAGACGAAAGGCATATTAACTGTGTTGTCTGTTAGCAGTGATCCTCCCACCAGTGAGGAGCCTCATAACCTCATATCCAAGCAGACAGACAGAGACATAAAAAGACAGAGTCAAGGAAGACAAGGAAAGGAAAAAAGAAAGAAGAGGTCAAGAAGAACCAGGGGAAGAGCAGCAGATGTGCTGACTAAGGACTAAAGAGGAGGAGAGGTGAGGAGTGCAGACAGGCTGAGAGGAGAGAGGTCGTGACCCTGAAGAAGGGCAGAGAAGAGGGAGAGGTAACAGAGAACAGGTGACACCTTCCAACAGATGGTAGAGAGAGGTAGGTGTATGTGTGACTGCCAATCAGGCAAGCTCAAAGTAAAAGGAAAGCAAACTTCCTGGGAGCAGTTGACTGTATTTAAATGTGTGAAATACAGAGAAGAGATTGGTAAGCTTTTAAAGCTGCAGTTGGTTACTTTTAGCAAATATGATATCAACTTATTTTTATAAAACGGTCACTATATTCTGACAGTAGTGCATGAGACAGATAATCTGAAAAAAAATCTTGTTCCTCTGTGTTCTCCTAGTGCTTCTAATGGCATCTGCAAGGTTTCACAGACCGGAAGAAAACAACCAATCAGAGGCGAGCTGGAGCCTTGCCGTCTTTTAGCAGCTGTCAATCACTCGCAAACTCTGATCAAATGGTCAAACCAGGCAGCGCTGATCAAATATGAATCAAGATTCTGTTACAGTAATGCCTATTTCTCGCCTTGATTGTTTTCAGAAACATCTTTTAGAAAGTTTGCTGCAGCTGGTGAGCGGTGCTTGGTTTTCAACATGGCGGCCGGTGGCACAAACTTTCTCATTTTACAGCCATTACACTAAAATATGTTTCTGAAACATGGGAACTTATTTCATAAAGAAATATGTACGGTAGTCAACGGCGAGACACAAATATTTTTTTGATCCTGTTTGAATTGCGCCATGAATCACACGTTTGTCAATTTAAAACATCATTTTGCAAGTCAAGAAAGTCCCAGTTCGTTGTGAAACTGTTGAAGTATCAGACTGTGAAAATATGTAATTAGAAAAACGACACATCCAAAAGTTGCGTGAGAGACGTCTCTCTATCTGAAGCTACAATTACTGTGTGTTTTGTACTGGGATGTACTCACACCAGCAACGTATCTCGCTCGTTCTTTCACTTCCCGGCTGATAAAAAGACCAGGAGTCGCTGGATAAAAAAAATCAGGTAAGACAACGTTTCATTTGTGCGTGGAACATAGCAAGTTAGCTAGCTGCTAGTGTTCGTGGTTTATTGTGCGAGACGAGAGATGTAGTTCACTAAGCGGTTTCACACAAAACTAAATGATAGTAATTATCTAAAATTGAAATTATCATTTAAATTGACAAACATCATATGTGTGATTCATGGCGCAATTCAAAAGGGATAAAAAAAATATTTGTCTCTCGTTGCTGAGTACCGTAGAATACATATTCTTTCCAAAATAAGGTCCGATGGGGCATACCGGAAGGGGAGTGACTTCACCTCTCTATAAGGAGCACTAGGAGGACACAGAGGAACATGATTTATTTCAGATTACCTGTCTCATGTACTATCAGGATATAGTGACAGTTTTATAAAAAATAACTTTTTATCATATTTGCTCAAAGTTACCGACCGCAGCTTTAATCATGTGTACATTTTGAAGCCTTGGGACTCTATACATGTCAATGAGCAGCCTGTGAAATGGTACCTGTGTGCTAGTGTAACCTATCATAATGTAGTTCAGTTGTCAAATGATCTTCAGGATCTTACAGGAGGATTCAAACTAGTCCAATTAAAATCAAAGACAGATATAATTTACCTGGTTTACCTAATTTGCCGAGTCAGAGATTGTGTAACGACGACTATCTTCATCTTAGATTCCGTCGCCTTGCGTCCTTCACTATATGCATCGGGAAGCGCTGCATGTCGTCATGTTACTTTTTCAGTTACCCCACATTAAGTACTTCTTTTAAGTGGTTCTCACTTTACACATAATACGCTTGGCCAATGAAGAAGGCCGATTCCATTTTAGGCCCTAACCAGCGGTCACGGTTCAGTGAACTGACCCAGACAGCCATGTAGCTAAGCCAAACTGTTTTGGTTAGGGTACACTGCTAATGCTGTTTACGTTCAACATGCTGGGATAGAACCAAAGCCGCTCCACTACAATGTGGTCAGTGAGGTTACCGCGACTTGGCTAGACCAGGTATGCAAATTTACGATGCCCTTTTTTCAACCTATGACGGCATGACAGAGGAGAGGCTAATATTACATTTTTGTGGGTAGAGAGACGGACTGACTGGGGGGGGGGGGAGAATAAGGGCAAGATGCATGATGAGGTTAACAAGCAGCACAGAGAATAGAACACTGTGGAAAGAGTGACACATGCACCACACCGTGCATGTGTCACGTCAAAGTACCATTGAGCTCTTTTTATCTATTGCTGAATAGATGATCAAACTGAACAGAAGTAAAACATACTAGTCAGTTTGTGTGTCTTTACCCGTCCTTCGTGTGTATGCCAGTGTGTGTGTGCATGTGCGTGATAGAGAATTCAACTGACCGTGGTGCATGAAGCCATTGTTGCAGAGCCCCACACCCAGCGTCACGGCGTCCTCTCGGGTCGAGCAGTCTCCCTGGGAAACCAAATCAATGACGCACACAGTCAGTCAGTTACAATGCCTGTTTATACCTTTCTCATAACGCAGCAGACTGCAGCATCGCTGGCATGACTGATCAGTGTGTTTTATTGGAGTGAAGATGTTAATAAATATGTGTATAATAAAGACAATGAGAGATTGGGAGACTGATACTACATGTCCTTGGATTAAAGTATGGTAGACACTGATTTCACCTGCAGGAGCAGCCAGTCAACCAGTTTGCCGGCAGGAACCACAGATTTGAAGGTTTTCAGATGGTGGTCTCGGTCCCTAAAGGAGAAAAAGTAAAAAAGTATTCACAAAATGTATTTATGCAGCCTGCTTCACATGTAACAAGTGTTTAATAGATAACAAATCATCTTTGTGGTTAACAGCATCAACACACTTTTATATTTATGTAATATTGTATTTCTTGGGAAACGAAAAGAGATTGTCTCTACTTAGAGCCTGAGAAAGTCATTACAATTTTAAAATAATTTTATTATTTCTGTTATTGCTATGACAACATCCATATCATGTGAATGATGTATTTTGCAGGTATAGTTCTACATGTGCTGCACGTGTTGCAGACAGTCTGTTGTCCTCTTATTTTCTGATTCTTTGAGCTTGTGTGAGATTACATGAGCGACAGCTGCGGACCAATCTGCTCGACGCGTAAACATGTGAAACAGGAAACACTGCTGAGGAGAGGATGTGTGGTTGGTAGTGTGACTCGACGGGTGTACCCGAGCCTATCAAATGAACGGCATATTTGCTTTAACATCTCAATGTTGTGAGTAAGACATTGGGTGTGTCCGGAGTGGACCACCCGTATTGTAAACGGCCACATTCAGAACGAAAGCCAAATCAGACATAGCCGTTAAGATGTGGTCGAGGAGTGCACTGATTGATACTGCAGACTTAAAGCAACATGCTGATTCAAGACATCATTTACTAATCCATAATTTTCTGCATCAGGGAGGACGTCATCCTCTACTGCATTAGACATATGTGACATTCCCAGGATTGATTTTATCAGGGTTATATATTTTATCATATGCTATTATTTGTGTTTACCGCGTCATGGAACCGGCGGTCGCTTTGTTACTCAACGAAGTTTAATAAAACAAGATTAGAATTATTTATGATTCTTAAAATGCTATAAATTCATCACTCAGACATTAAAATGAATGGCTGCCACTTACAATGCCAATTTAGTGATGGATTAAAAAAAAGCAAGGCCATATTATATCATATCTGGCTGGCAGGCAGACGAATTGCCTTTGTATGTTAATAGGATTTGTCCCTGGACCAAAAGCTCTTTGTTTGCACCGATGGCAACCCCGGGCACTTCAATCAGCAGGTGAGTGATGGAGGGAGAGATAGAGGGGTGAAGGGGAAAAAGGATGAAGGGAGAGGATGTCTGTGTGTGTGTGTGTGTGTGTGTGTGTGTATTTGAGGGGGTGTCAGAGGGAGGTGATGTGTGTTTCCTGTGTGCTTCTGTATAAATTTGTACTTCTATTCTGACTCTCAGATGGAAAACATTTGGTAACACTTTATAATAACCAGCATTAATAAATGGTACATTGATAGTTAATAGTTATTTTACTGTTAACAAACAATGACCTGATAATTAATAATGTTTACTAATTATTAGTTATACTATAATTGCTATTATATATATATATGTATATACATATATATATAAATTGAAGATAAATTATAAAACTTCTATAAATATTACGTAGATAGATGGAACTATCTAATCAAAATAATCTATGTAAATAATGTTTATAGATGCCTTACTAAGTATCTCTTGATCATTTAACAAGGTAAAATAATCATCGGTTGCAACTATATAATGGCATCCAAATAATGTTTATAGATTGTTTAAAAACCAATTATTAATCATTAACAAATACATAATAATAATTATATAAAAGGTTAAAATGTGTGCATCAATAAACTGTTAAAATATCATAAATTATAGCATTACTAATAATTAATACAATTATTAATTTATCATTTCATTGTTTGTTAACGGTAAAATAACTATTACTATACCATACTAAGATTAATTAACTATCGCTTTACCATTAATTAATGATGGTTATTATGAGGTGTCACCAACATTAAAGCTGTAGTTTTAGGTCTTGGGTCAAGAATTATGATAAGTTAGTTCAAAAGAACAATTAAGGACTAATGGAGAACTGCATTTGTATATTAACATACATGTATAGGGCAGGCAGAGAGTGTGTAGAGAGTAGAGTTTATATTTCTGAGTATAAGTACTGAGTATGTTAGTAAGAAAGTGAGCAAATGTGTGATTTAGAAGTGATTTATGAGGTTAAAAAATGTTTGCAATCATCATTTGAACTCCCCCTCAGTTTAAAAATGCTCTAACATAAATTCAGCTCACCCATAACACTGTAAAGATTAAGAGACAAACGCTCATAATGTGTGGCTCTCCTTAATCCTTAAAGAGCTACCTCACATAAACCCCTCCAGTCATTAAAAGCTGGCATCCTCCATCTGAACTGAATCTTGTACACATGAAACCTACAGCAGCTCGAGCCTGGCTGGGAGTCCAAGTTGGAGAAGAAAAGGGAGGTTTGAGGGCTCTCATTCCTGGCAGTGCTACTGTTAGTTCAGTCATTACAAAAAGGGTGACGTGGGCCCAATGTGAACCCTTCGTGAATATGCATTCATGCACCTGGAGAGCGGGAACATTAGCATATGGGGGGGAAAGTGGGAGAGGAGGAGGAGGAGGACAGAGGAGAGGAGGGCAGGTACTTACTTGATGACAGGCGTGTGGAGGCTGTGAAGGCGGCAGTACAGCCTGACGCCCTGAAAGAGAAGAAAAATGGAGCCGTGACTCATAGAACATACACACCTTGGATAAACAAGTACAAGCATGGCCTCAGGACAAGAGATTTAACTATTGACTGTCAAAAGAGTTACCCGAGGGTAGCATTTTAGGATCAAAATCATAGAGGAGTCTGAGAATAGAAGTAGGCCAACATAACCAATCTTTATGTCTTTTGTCTCTGTAATCTTTATGCCTTCTTTTAATTTAGATTCAGAGTTTTCTATGGGAAGGGATTAGTGCCTCCAGTGTATGAACAATTTCCATAAACTGTTTTCACCGAGGTTTATGTGATTATACAGTGTATGAATTTACCAAAAAAAATATTTTTTTGAACCAATTTATTCAATAATGTCATTTTTAAGATACTTGGAATGACGATAAAAAACTTGGCACATTTTTAGCAAAGGTGCAGTCAATTATGTTGCATTTATTCTTTTTTTCCCCTTGGTATTTAAAATGATATTAGTGAATTATTAAATAAAGCTCCAAACTTATGCTAAATAAGAAAAACTGGCAACTCTGACCTCAAGATATGTGAATGAAAATGGGTTCTATGGGTACCCACGAGTCTCCCCTTTACAGACATGCCCACTTTATGATAATCACATGCAGTTTGGGGCAAAGTCATAGTCAAGTCAGCACACTGACACACTGACAGCTGTTGTTGCCTGTTGGCCTTCAGTTTGCCATGTTATAATTTGACCATATTTTTTATGCTAAATGCAGTACCTGTGAGGGTTTCTGGACAATATTTGTCATTGTCTTGTGTTGTTAATTGATTTCCAATAATAAATATACACATACATTTGCATAAAGCAGCATATTTGTCCACTCCCATGTTGATAAGAGTATTAAATACTTGACAAATCTCCCTTTAAGGTACATTTTGAACAACTAAAAATGTGTGATTAATTTGTGATTATTTGCAAATAACTATGGACAATCATGCGATTCATCGCGATTTAATATTTGAATCGATTGACAGCCCTAATTTATACATTTTCCTATCAATCGCCAACGAGGATACCCAGACACAGAATCATAGTTACCTTAGACATGATGTCCTCCATCTCACTGCGGGCCTTGTAGGTGCCATCGTCGTAGCGGAATCGGTACAACACCTGCTCGTTCTTGAATTGGTGCTTGTCCGACACTGAAATATTACCAGAGGGAGATAATGTCACCTCAGCTGGGTTCATAAACACACACACCAAGCTTTAAGTATGTACTTGGGGCGGCTGTAGCTCAGTGGGTAGAGTGGATCGTCCTTCAACCAGGATCAGGGTTGGTGGTCCAACCCCCGGTTGTGGGGATGTTGACGTATCCTTGAGCGAAACACTGAACCGCAACTTGCTCCCCGGGCGCTTCACAGCAGGCCACTGCTTATTAAATGCTTAGGATAGGTTGAATACAGAGGTCAAATTTTCATGTATGTACCTGTATGTATATGATGAATGTAATGAAGTTTTAGTTTTTAGTTGTTTTTTTTAAAGTTCCTCCTGCACTCTTAACTGTTGAATATTGAAGCAAAATGAACCTTGCCTTTCTTTGAGATTTTCTAATCTTCAAAAATTGTCTACATTTACTTAAGAAAGATTGATATGAACATCAATGTTCCTTCTTATTGTCACATGTAAATGGCTGTCCACATGTATTTAGACATCAGTGGCTGCAGAGCTATAGCCAGTCTCTCTGTCTCTGTCTCTGAATGCATCATCAACGCGTCATCAGTTACACTCTGGGTATAACACTATGTGTTATACCCAGAAGTCTTAATGTTCAGGCTGATTGGAATCCTTAAAACAAATTCCTGAGTCTGGATCATGATCCGGATCGCCACCCAAATCTAATAGATTGTTCATTGTGCCACACCCCACCCCTCCAAAAAATGTCATTCAAATCCATCTAACAGACAAACAGACAAACAAACAAACATACAAACCAACGCCGGTGAAAACATAACCTCCTTCCTAGGCCTTCGGCCTTGTCGGAGGTAATTACTCAATATTTGTTGTCATACTTGTATTGAGTCCAACTCTGAAGAAACTCTGCAGAGTGAGGCGAAGCTCAGGCTGTCATGAATTTGTCTGGGCCTTTTCAAACATGCAAGTTTCATAATGTTGGGAGCATAGCGGAGCATCATGTAGTCAATGTATTCTGTTCCTAATTTTTTTTTCACGCAGGAGGTATTGGGGTAAGTACAGACAAGAGGCAAGAAGTAAGAGGTTTGTGGGAGTTGTAAATTCTCTGTGTTGGGTAAGCCATGAGATTCAAATATTTCACATAGCACACAGCTGCCAACTCCCATAAAACCTCCATAATCACATTAATAAACAAAACACATTTTACATTTTATCTATAATAAATCCAACACAGAAAATGGAAAATGACAAGTACATACAGTACACAAACGGATGCAGTTGGAGAAGCCAACAGTGAAAACTGCCGAACAGAAGCAGTTTGATTCCACCACAACAAGCTGGAATGGGCTCAAACAAGCTGCTGCTTTTCTCAGTCTAGACTTAAAATGTCCTCATAAAACCAAAAGGCACCACACAATCAGCCATTGTAAAGTGTCAAATGTGGAATTTAAAGCACAAAAAATGATAGCGGACTTATTACGGGAGCAAAGGAGATGTGAAATTTGCAAACATTCAAGTATGAACTGGTGTGATTTAGTGGTTCAAACATGTACAGCTGATTGGATGAAGTTTGCATTGTGTGTACTGTAAAATGCATGTGGTTGACTGTCTCTCTTTTTTATGGGTCTCTTCACATAACAAGGGGTAGATGGACAGCTTCAATTTGCCACTCTGTCACATTACCTCTCTCTGTCTGATTTCTTTTAACTGGTGACACCTACACTTCGCCTGCAGGGCCTGAGCCTCGACGTTTTCCCCACACACTGCCGTCCCGCAGAGCCCTGCATGTCATCACCGCACCTCTCTGTGGTCGTGGGCCACAGTGAGGGAGTATTGCAGGGGATTTTCCACAGGTATTAAGGAATGTGAAGGTTGTGTCTCAGCAAATTTCCCTGAGGGTGGTGTGTGTGTATAAATCGTGAGTGGTTTGCACTTACTTCTGTATGTACAAGAGCCCATTCAGCAACACTCTGGACAACTGTGTTCATGCATTATGTAGAGGTTTACGTGTCTGTCATTCCTCAATGCATAATTCAGGTTGGTGGACCAAGACAAGACACAAATTAGGGAAGGGGAAATAATGTGAGACACATTTCCAGAAGTATTATTACCACACAATGCCTTTGGATCATGGTGGTTTCTGCCCTAAAATTGTGTGCTCTAATATGAAGTGGGGGGGACAAATTCATGCCATGAATGAGTCAAACAATTACAGAGGGAGAATGTGAATCAGAGAAAAAGAGCCAGGGACGAGATGACTAAACAAAGTTAAAAACAGAATAAAAAAGACGTGACAAGGGGAGCTGCAACGAGCATGAGTAAAGATGTGAGTAAAAAGTATAAAGGGATGGAAGATGATGTTTATGATGGGGTTTAACAAACAGAGAAAAACAGACAGAGAGAGAGAGTAATAAAGGGTTTTGTTTTGTCTCACCATGGTGAATGATGCCATTTTCCAGCAAGGCTTGTCCCAGGTTGACCCCTTCGTCAGGCTTACTGATCTCTCCGCTCTCTATCAGCCATGACACAAACTCACTGAGAACACAAAGACAAAAAGAAGCATATGATCAGGCCTGCTTTCTTAAAGTGGTAATCTGTTTTGTTTTTGAAATTGTCACCATTTTTGGCATGTCGCTCCTTGCTGTGCTGCTTTTGCATAGAATTCCACTGAAACCATCTGGCAGACACACGGTGTGTTTTGTCTTGGATTTAAAGTTGGTATTTCTTTCACGCTCATTCATGAAGCCTCTCATGCTCACGGCTTATGTAAAATGCTTAGACCACACCACACTCATAAAACATGCAACACTTCCCTTCTTCTGATGGATGAGCTCTTGAACAAAATGTAGAGCATCAAATTTCAAAATAAAATACAAAGAAGTGTTTTGCTCAACCTAATCTTAATGCCTCAGTCTTTGCCCTTATCTATAACACCAATTTATTATGGCATCAATCAATTCAAATATTTAAAAATATTAGATTTAATACTATACTAATATAAATATATAACTGGAAATCAATTTACAACACAAAACAATGACAACTATTGTCCAGAAACCCTCACAGGTACTGCATTTAACATAAAAAAATGCTCAAATCATAACATGACAAACTGCAGCCCAACAGGCAACAACAGCTGTCAGTGTGTCAGTGTGATGTGTTATGACCCCGAGGTCGTATAAACATGTATTTCTGTATTCTGTGTATGTGCTGTAATGTGCTCTGTGCTGGATCCATATGTTCTCTCTGTCTCTCTTTCTGTAATGTGTGTGTTTGTGTGTGTGTGTGTGTGTGTGTGTGTGTGTGTGTGTGTGTGATGAGCTGCAGGTAAGCTCGGGTAGGTGGCTGATTGGGTTTAGGTGTGTAGATTGATCCAGAGAGCTGATTGGTTCCAGCCTCAAGACACCAATTCAAAAGGCCGGGTTCCTTCAGTCCCAGGGGGGGCTCTCCTTTCTCAACTGCCTCCAAGACGGCCAGCAAGAAAAAACAGCGAATTGTAATGACATTTGCAAACAAATAATACAGCCCAGGTTTGGTAGGGGTAGGCAGCCTTTTGTTTAACCCTTTTTCCTCCTGCTTTTCAGTAGGAGTTAAGTTAGTATTTGTCTTTTGTTTCCTTTCTTTTAAGTAGGTAAGTTTAGGTTGTTGAGCTGTGTTTTGTTTATTATTTTGCTATAGCCTACCCTGAAGATGAGTAAATCAACTTTTAAAAGGCTGCAAATTCCTCATTACTGGTTTTCTTTGGGAGTTTGGGAGAGGGGAGCCTCATTATTCATGTTACGCCAAGGTTTCCCCTAGGCCGGGTCGTAACAGCTGACTTGACTATGACTTGCTCCAAATTGCATGTGATTATCATAAAGTGGGCATGTCTGTAAAGGGGAGACTCGTGGGTACCCGTAGAACCCATTCACATTCACATATCTTGAGGTCAGAGGTCAAGGGACCCCTTTGTTTTTCCTAGCCAAAATGTAGCTTTGTTTGCAGCGTTATTTAGCCTCCTTCAGGACAAGCTAGTGTGACATGGTTGGTTTTCTAGTTTCATATAATGCCAGTATCTTTACATTTGAGCCAGCTACAACCTAAAAATTGCAAGTTGCATTATTGCGTTAAAGAAATTAGTGCCGTTAAAAAAAATTTGCGTTAACGTCTTATTAGCACGTTAATTTTGACAGCCCTACTAAAAACTCAAAAACTCCTGAATCCGTCAGCACGCTATTTGCTATTTTGGGGTAAAATCTACCTGAGCAGAGAATGAAGTTTCTCTCTCTCTCTGTGTGTGTTGGCATAGCCGGGTTAGCCGCATGTGCCTTTTAGTGCATGTGAGCGTACTCCTTTGGCTAGCTCACAGCCACCACTCTGCACTGCTCTCATACGGCGGTTACAGCTGACCAACAGCGAATTTGCGAAAGTGTAGCAGCCACCCTCTGGTTCCGCCCCCCCAGGTTAACACTGTTAGCTTTGTCAGCACTGTTGCCATCGTATTCACTGTTAGCACTGTTAGCACCAATAGCTTCGAGCCACCGGCTCAGCCGTCGCCATGTTGAGAGCCATGCGGAGCCAATAGAAGTGCTCCCAATCTTGCATTTAGCACCTTAAATAATTTTTAATTGTTTTAGGGTGTTGCACCTTAGTTGTAGACTTATTTGTAGAGATTTCTTACAAGGTTCTGCTAACCTTCATGTTTCAAAATCAATTTGTTTTCTTACTTGGCACACCAAAGATGAAACTTTTGTCATAAGCCTTAGCTGCCCTATGGGAGTAAGACAAGTGTGAAACAGTCGGCCTGTCAATTTGAACTTTGTTGAAACAACTTCCATTAAATTAAAAGTGCCACTGGATAAGAGCCTGAAGGCATGAGTGCCCAAGACTCATCAAATGAATTAAGAGGTGTATATAAAGACAAAGAGCTTTGGTTAAACAGCACTCTGAAGGAACTGCATCGCAAAGTAACTTTGCAAGACTACAAATAGACTGATTGGCCAAAAGCTAATTGTCATTAGCATTAAACATTTATCTTTTTTATAGGCAAAAAAGCCGGCATGGGTTTAAATTGTTGAATGCTCTTGACATGTCCTCATTTGTCACTACATGATGTTTCTGTGTCTCATGGGAGCAAAAAGTAGCAGGCTACTAAGAACATGTTGAGGTATTGACAAGAGCCCACCCCCACTGGACATTAGATGGTGACCTAAACATCAGGGGAGCAGCATTAGCCGCTCAGGCTGCACTTAAGTATTCCACATTTAATTAAAGCCAACAAAGTGGGGTGCTCTTTAAACTGGGCAATCTGTATGCATTAGTGAAAGACGCATAACAATAGGCAAAGGAAAGTTGGAGCATTTAAAAGGTGGGGTACCAATAGAAGTTTGATTCAGGTAATAATGTTATTATAATCATTTGTTTAATACAGAAAAGAATATTAAAGCTCATTTTTATCTGGAAAAATTCTTATGTCTTTTTTAAAGGCTGTCAATTGATTAAAATATTGAATTGCATGATTGTCCATGATTAATCACACATTTTTTTATCTTTTCAAAATGCACCTTAAAGGGAGATTTGTCAAGTATTTAATACTCTTAACAACATGTGAGTGGGCATATATGCTTGCTTTATGCAAATGTATGTATATATTTATTATTGGAAATCAATTAACAACACAAAACAATAACAAATATTGTCCAGAAACCCTCACAGGTACTGCATTTAGTGTGTCAGTGTGCTGACTTGACTATGACTTGCACCAAACTGTATGATAAAGTGAGCATGTCTGTAAAGGGGAGACTCGTGGGTACCCATAAAACCCATTTTCATTCACATATCTTGAGGTCAGAGGTCAAGGGACCCCTTTGAAAATGGCCACAACTGTTTTTTATCATCCAAATTTAGCACAAGTTTGGAGCGTTATATAACCTCTTTTGCGAAAAGCTACTATGACATGGTTGGTACCAATGGACTCCTTTCTAGTTTTATATCATACCAGTATCTTCACTCTAGCTGTAAAACTGAGCCTGCTACGACCTCTGAAAGATCGATTGTGTTAATGTGTTAAAGAAATTAGCGGCGTTAAAACAAATTTGTGTTAAGGCGAAAAATACAATATGCCACTGCAATATAATAACCATGATTTTTCCATTTTCATCTGTTAATCTGTCAATTTAAAGATCTGCTGGAACACCTCACCAAAGCAAAAGAATTATTCACGCTGTGGTGCCAAAATAATTTATAGAGTCAGATGTTGATTTCAGAATGATGTGCAGAGATGGTATTTAATGTGTCCTTATTTACTTAGATACTGCCACCAATCTAATGGTAATGTGCTGTATCTGTTCTAGATAAACCATCAGAATAAGTGTTTTCATTTACCTATTTAGATTGTATTTTTCAGAAAATGTAACTACATGATTTGAGTAAAAAAGTAAAGTTTCTTCACAATTGGGTCCATTGGAAAAGAGAATGAGAATTACTAAAACAAATAAAATAAGCATTAACAAACATTTCCACAAATTTACATAAAATAATCATAATAATGAAAACAAAGCATGGGAGTTTTTTTCATTTTTAATTCCAATTATCAATTGTGCACAATATAGCCAAGTGCAGCAAGAACACTAACCTATAACACCAGCAGCAGCAGCAGCATCCTCTTAACCTACCTTGGCTTGGTACTACACAGGGGATTTACAGTGCTGAGGTCATATTCAGAAGCTGGACACGTTGCCATTTTTTTTATTTATTCATCTTTTTTGGTCAATTGTTTCACACAGAATGGACTGGAGCAACGGTATTCCAGAGGGAATTATTCTTATAAATAAAAGATCACCATGAAACAAACAAAAATTCCCTCCTTGCTCAACTAGACAGTGTCTGCAACATTTCATATTAGGGACTGTGGACAGGAATACCCAAGACACCAGACCGTGGACAGCTCAGTCACCGTGCAGTGTAGTGCAGCGATTGTTCATCACTGTAACAATGGGGACGACTCTACAACATACAAGCTGCAATTTGCAACATTTCTTCTCACTCATTTTGACACGTTTTACTAATCAAAACACCATACTTGCTATCAGCCCTATAAGACTTGCAAATATAGCTGCAGTAGACGATCGGCAAGCATTGGTAAAATGTGATGATACCACCTATTGCAATTGGTGCTCTCAAAGCTCTTTTGCGAAATGACTTGTAACTGTTATGTTTTAAAACATGTGCAACTCTATTTAATTACAGACCAAATAAATTCTAAACTGGACTGAAGTTGTGAAGACATTTTGTCTGCTACAGCACGTGTTTGGGGCAGAATGTGTCACATCGGAAGCCTTAGTAAATCTGGCCCAGAGTTATTGGAAAGGCATGATGGAGGCAGTGGAACACAGCCAGGAGGAGGCTATGACTCTCCAGTTGGCCATTAGGAACGGATATAAATACTTCTGCATTAAGACAAGGTCGGACGGCACATTGGTGCACTGAACCCTTACCTGTGACTGCAACCTTGTCCTGGTGTGAGTCCGGCCAGAAACCATCGTTAAATGTCATCCCCTGCTATTCTGAAACAAATCTGGATTGAGAAGAAAACAACCCTTTACCAACCACAGTTGTAGGGATGATAATTAGATTTTGGTGATTTGCATATTTAGGGAAAATTGTCAGTAATATGACTTGGGAGGGAGACAGTCTCAATATTATAGACCTAGCTATCAGTGCATGGACTGCAGAATGCATCTGAGCAAGGGGGAGCCATAATTTGTACCCAATTCAACTGTCATCAGGCCAATAAATAGGCTTTATCAGTCGCTATAAGCACCATAGATGTGGGTCATTAGGGGCCTACTATGCCTACTACTGTATGTTGTAAAAGTGAATGAAAAGTTACCTTTTCAACACAAACAAAAAGGCTTCTTTAGGTTTAGGCAACAAAACCACAACTTCTTTAGGTTTAGGCAAAAAAATCACTTAGTTAAGTTTGGGGAAAAACATTGTGTTTGGGGTTTAAATAACTACAAACACAAAGACAACTACACATTATTGGTTTCACACGGGATGCTCCGGTCTCCTGGGTGAAAGCCCTGACTTCTGCTTCTGCTCCTGTCATAATTACTATGGTCCAAGAGGTCACTGTCGTGTTCTTTTATACCTTCTTTCGGTGACTTACCATGTGAATAGATGATAAAACCTACTAGTGGGTGTAGAAGGCCCCTACTGACCCACATCTATGGGGCTTTTAGCGACTGATAACGCAGATTTAATAGCCTGACAACAGTCTAATCGACTATAATGTCGAGGCACACGGAGGGGGCGCGGTGTATATGCAATGAAAAAGGCATAGGCCTATGTTACTGATGTATGAGTATTGAGTAGTTGCAGAATAAATTTTTAGTCCGACACCCAGGCCAGGCGCCAAGACGGAGGGACTGAGGGGGCTGTTAAAAATGTGTCAATGTGGCAAACTGCAGCCCAACAGGCAACAACAGCTGTCAGTGTGTCAGTGTGCTGACTTGACTATGACTTGCCCCAAGCAGCATGTGATTATCATAAAGTGGGCATGTCTGTAAAGGGGAGACTCGTGGGTACCCATAGAACCCATTTTCATTCACATATCTTGAGGTCAGAGGTCAAGGGACCCCTTTGAAAATGGCCATGCCAGTTTTTCCTCTCCAAAATTTTGCGTAACTTTGTGTTATTTTAGCCTCTTTCTCAACAAGCTTGTATGACATGGTTGATATCAATTGATTCCTTGGGATTGAGCCCGCTACAACCTAAAACTGCAAGTTGTGTTAATGCTTTAAAGAAATTAGTGGCGTTAAAACAAATTTGTGGTTATGCGTTATTATCATGTTAACTTTGACTGCTCTAATGGATAGACAAATCAATAGCAAACAGCAATAGCAGCTTCAGTGGACCAAAGAGCTGCAACACGTACCCAGAACATGCCTTGTGACTGCACTGCATTCTGGTCTACTGAGGTTGTTGGTGGAGTATTTCATATCTCATCTCTGCTTCCTCGACAACAAATTTCTCCTTCTGTGAATGTTTGACATTGCGGGTGATTTTTTTTTTTTCTTTTTAAAGCCCTTGCTCTTAATTTTCTTGGGGACTAGCACCAAAATGTAATACTTGTTTTGTTTTAATGTTTTAAGCAAGGGAACACTGAGGTGAAGGACAAACAGGCGACATGAATTTGCAATAGTTGCAAAGAAAACATTCTTTTATAATGAGTGGCAGTGACTCAGCCTGGCTCCCAAATGCAGGTATGTGTCATCGGCATGCTTGCTGAAAATTCCTGCTACAGATTCTTCCAAAATATCAACCATACTTTGCACACTACATTGTTATATATCAAGGTATTCAACTCATAGAAGTGCGCTAAAACGTTTTTTTAAAAATTGTTTTCGATATTTAAGTTTTACTGCAGTTTGCTTTCTAGCGCACACTAATGGCAGGTTGTCCAGTGGGCGAGGTTGTCAGCTGCTGTGAACATCTATACATTGTTAAAAAAAACAAGTGTCACAAACACACACACACATGTGCAAACACTCCCTTGACCCTCCTTATACTGAAGAGATGACAGCAGGTGGATTTGGGGAGACAGATTGAGATGGATAGTGACCCAAAGAGGGACACATAGTGGAAGGAAGAGAGAGTGGGAGGAAGAAGAGGGGAAAAAAGTTGGAACAAAAGTCGGAGGCATAAGGCACAGACAGAAAAGGGCAACAGCAGCCAGCCCTCCTAAAAATGACCTTCCAACTGTCAAAGTTAAGGCGATAATAACGCGTTAAGTTCATTTTAACATCACTAATTTCTTTAATGCATTAACGTAACTTATGATTTTTAGGTTGTAGCTGGCTTTTAAAGCTAGAGTGAAGATGCTGGCATCATATGAAACTAGAAAACCTAAGGAATCCACTGGTATCAACCATATTATACTAGCTTGCCGGGAAGGAGGTTAAATAACGCTCCAAAAACTGGCATGGCCATTTTCAAAGGGTTCCCTTGACCTCTGACCTAAAGATACGTGAATGAAAATGGGTTCTATGGGTACCCACGAGTCTCCCCTTTACAGACATGCCCACTTTATGATAATCACATGCAGTTTGGGGCAAGTTATAGTCAAGTCAGCACACTGACATGCTTTGTTAGCCATATTATGATTTGACTATATGAGCATATTTTTGTTAATGGTAAATGCATAACCTGTGAGGGTTTCTGGACAATATTTGTGTTGTTTATTGATTTTCCAGTTTCCAGTTTCCTTAATCTCTGATGACCTACCATGGTCATTTTATGATTTATTACAGTAAATGTATTAAATATTGGTCCTTTAAAAAGGGTTTACTCATGCAACCGCAATCCGGGAGAAAATACGTTTCCTTTGAAACATAATTGAGAATGCAGTATAGTTGTATGGGAATGTAATTTTGTAAGAGACAGGTTGCAACAGGACACCCTCCTATTAGACTACATTTATAGCATGCATTCACATTTTCTATGAATTGAGTCTATGTAGCTTTAGTTGTTGTGGAAGTACGTCTGTATGAGAGTTAGAGAGCCAAAAGATATTGGAGCATTTCTAAATGGCTTACCATACATTCACTAATCAGTGTTCAAGGTCTCTATGTTGGAAGTATTTTATTCAGACAGAAACTATTCAGACTATTCACTTTGATGGCTGACTCTCAGCTTTTATGCACTTAATACAAAGGGGGAAAAAATCTTTCTGCTAATACATATTTTTGGCTGCTTTTCAAAAGTACGAAGATGTTTCAAATGACGATGAGGCTTGCATACGTGCTTTGCTGAACTTCCAACACTGTCTTCAACTGTTGAATAAAGCGGATATGGAAACTGTAGACAACAAGCCCTCCGGCTGTTGACACCCCAAAAAGCTCAGCAGCGCAAATGACTTCCTTGTCAGTCTCTGAGGAGCCTCGGTGCCTGGAGTCAGACAGCCTCTTCCTCCTCCATTATTACGGAGGACGAGAAAATGAGATGGGCTCCATTATGCTTATTGTTGCTCCAGCTGGTGGGCACCTACTTGAGCTACATGTCTGGTAATAAGAGCACTGCTGAATATTCTAATATTTCATGTTTCAGTGGAGCAGGAGGTGATCTTGTGACGGGACGACAATGTAATATTACCATTGCACTAAAGAGCCCCCTACCATTACCTCCATACGATAAGTACACTAGGTCATACTGCAGTTCAAGTATTTTAAAAGTTTATTAAAGTTATTAAAGATGCAGCATTAAAAGTTAGCACAACAAAATACAATATTCAGTGTATTTCTGATGGTTGATTTGCTCATTTACTACAAAGGAGCAAATCAATCACTCGCAAACTTCGATCAAACGGTCAAACTAGGCAGCGCTGATCAAATATGAATCAATATTCTGGTACTGTAATGCCTACTTTTCTCCTCAAATGTTTTCAGAAACATCTTGTAGTGTACTTTTTAGTTGCAACATGAGAAAGTTTGTGACCCGGCAGCCATGTTGAGATCAGTTGAGGAAATACCAAGCACCGCCCACCAGCCGGAGCACAGCCAATAGGAACGCTCTCTCTCTGAAATGACCTGTGATTGGCCAAAGTCTCCTGTCACGGGCTAAATTTTTTAAAGCTTGAAAACAGAGCCAGGAGGAGGTGCAGAAGTCTCTCAGAGCACTTGAATTACAATATGCTGAAAAGTTATGATGGAATTTTTTGCCCAATGATGCCACAAACATTCTGCCTACTGAAGCTTCAGCGTCAGACAGTCGGATGAATTTCTGACATGTCAGCAGAGCGTAGCCATCAAGATGACAATGTACAATAGATATAGTAAAACACAGCTAGCTTAATGGACAAGCCATACTCCGTAACGGCCAAACGGTTGTACTACAACTTCTGTCTGTCACGTGATGCCATTTGGCCCACAAATACTTTTTTTCCCATAGACTTACATTGGGAAAGAGAAATCTGTAAATCAGCAGATAGCAGACCTCTACTAGCAAACAAACTTTCAAAAAATCTTTATTGACAACTGTCAACAGCCAGAACGGTGCGCAGTGGCTGATGGGCCATGGTTTTATTTTATATTTAAACGTACAGTGTGAGCACTCAGGTCGTGGCTGAAGATCAGACCGTACAGTGTGAGCACATAAATCGTGAGTCATGGCTATACATCACAAACGATCTACTCGTACAGTAGGAGGAGGAATTACACATCAACGTTTCTAAAATCATACAGTGTATGCCCAGTTTAAGCCGTGACAGTGTGACAGTGAGCCAGCATGTACAATACCAGGGCCCTGAAACCGAAGCAAATTAGAATTCAGACATCATTAATTTTATTTCCTTTTCCTACTGTAACATGTCAAATTATCTTTCATGAAAAAGGCTGTTGTGGTCCATTTTCAGAAAGACATCTTGTTAAGGAAAGTTTAACTTACTGTTCTAAGATGTTATAACTTTCTAATACTCAGCATTTGGTCCTTTGGCCCAAGACACACCCACATACATCCATGGATAATATAATACACACACACACACACACACACACACAGAAATGTTGTTGCATTAAGTCAGAATATGTAAATATAGGTGATACAGGCTATTACGTGGTCAGCGATATTTTTTTTCTATAGTGTCTAAGAACGTGAGTAGAGATTCAATCCGGACATAGCCCTAGTGTAATCTCATCCTCGCACATGGTCAGAAACGCATGCCACAATCCAGGTAGCACAGCTTTCTGAAAACCAGGATAAGAGTTTATGATCATATTTACATTAAAAAACATAACCAGGACACTACTGAAGATTAGATCAAGGAGCTGATTCTGCCCTTACAGCCCAAAACTGCACTACCAATATGTTAGAAATAGGTTGGTCATCTACTTTACTGTATAGTAGAGGAGCAGCAATGTAATGCTCTCTAAAATAGACTGAGAAGTTGAATCAAGACTGAGAAGAGTAATAAACATTAAAAATACATCTGATAATATCCCAACTAGGGCTGCCAAAGTTAATGCAATAATAATGCGGAAATACAAATTTGTTTTAACGCCACTAATTTCTTTAACACGTTAACGCGACTTGCAATTTTTAGGCGGTAGCGGGCTCAGCTCTAAAGCTCGAGTGAAGACACTGATCACACATCATATAAAACTAGAAAAACTTAAGAAATCCATTGGTACCAACCATGTCATACTAGCTTGTTGCGAAGGAGGTTAAATAATGCTCCTTGCATAATCTCATGCAGTTTGGGGCAAGTCATAGTCAAGTCAGCACACTGACACACTGACAGCTGTTGTTGCCTGCTGTGTATATACAGTATGTACTGTATACACTGTATATATACTGTACATATACACATTTGCATAAAGCAACCATATTTGCCCACTCCCATGTTGATAAGAGTTTTAAATATTTGACATATCTCCCTTTAGGTACATTTTAAACAGATAAAATATTTGTGATTAATAGCTATTAACTATTTTAAACGATTGACAGCTCTAATCCCAACACACAAGGGGTTAGCACAATTGCGGCCATGGTGCATGCCTGACAGCAGCCTTCTCATAGAGAATGGGGGTGATTGTGGCTCAGGAGATGGAGTGGGTCGTCCACTAATTGGAAGACTGGTAGTTTGATCCCCATGCTCCTCCATTCCATGTGTTGAAGTGTCCTTGGGCAAGATACTGAACCCCAAATTGTTCCCTAAGGCTGTGCCATCGGTGTGTGTGTGTGTGTGTGTGTGTGTGTGTGCGAATGAGCATTAGATTAGATCCTGATAAGCAGTTTGACACCTTGTATGGCAGCCTCTGCCGTCAGTGTATGAATGTGTGTGTGTGTGTGTGAATGAGGTAAATGTTGGCATTAAGTCCATTTACAGTTGTAAAAGTAAACTCAAAGAGTATAGAAGCAAAGAGATGAAACTACGGTGTTTTTTTGACAATAGCCACTGTCACCATTTTGGACTGACAATGCTTATTATATTAATATTTTATTGTTCAACACAGGTCATTTCGGTAGAATATGAAAATAGATTAGAAATAGTTTTGTTCTATTTTGTACGGCACTTTTTAGGTGGATGCTTTTCTGGTGTCCGGTAGTCTTTTTCAGTCCAAAATGGTGGAAGCATAGATTTGCTGCTGGGCGCTGATGTTGCAATGGAACGAACAATTAACTTTCACTTCTCGGCAATATACGTTCTTTGGTAAACCTTCCAAATGTGTCCCGGTTTATTTCCTATTGCAGTGTATGTGAATGACATCAGCTGACAGGAAGTAAACACGGACCCAAGATGTTGCAATGCAGTTCCGTTGAAACGTTACCTGTACTCATAATGTCATTGATGGATCACCATTTGGGAAAAAAAAAAAAACACACATGGCTTGCTGGGAAACCCAGTAGGAGGGGCAAGGAGGGATCAGAGGCTAATAGTCACAGAAGTCAGCCAGGCACATTGTGTGCTGTCAGGTTGACTCGTGATGGACGATGGAGCCATAATGCAACATGCCAAGGATGTTCAGGATCCCGGTGTCACCATGTGGGCCGCTCACTCCGGCCCGAGACAAATGACTCTTAATATGCATTGGAGATTTCCCCTAATTCACTTGACATTTTAGAGACGTCTCGTTAATTCCACCCCGTCTCCCGTGAATTAGTGCATATGCCACAATCCTGCAATACCAATTTATGCTTGGCAGACAAGTTCAGTGCAAAAGCAGGAAGTGGTGTGATTTTCATATAGTGAAGCTTAAAGTAAGGATATCTCAGTATGCGTGATGAAATGTATGAATGAAAATAAGATTTCAAAGGCGTATAATCCTCACAGTCATTATTTAGCCTGCAATCACCACAATATGATCTATTTATCTGAATTAGTTACTATGCTGCTTGATAAAAAAAACGCGTTCTATACTAGTAGTTCGTATGATTTGGCCAAAATGTAGCATGTAGTATGCAGTATGCAAACGAAAGCAAAATCTACAGTATGCCAAAAATACCTGGATGTCATACTGATTTGGAAAAAAATTCCAGTATGCATCGGACCAGTCTACCTGGCCTAATGCATCCCACAATGCAAAGCGTTGGAACGGTACAGGCTATGGTTACAACAACAGCAGCCAAAAACGGCATGTTTTCACATTTTTCGTAGCTGTTTATCACTCAATTGACTTCTGAAATTTTTTGAGGCGAGAAATCAACTGTATAGATTTAGAATATTGCCAGTTTTATATTAGATGGCGAATTGAACATTTGCTCCGAGAACACTGCCTGCCGGGGTCACTATCAGCCAGTCAGCCAGGCAGTCACGCTCACAGACCGCTATATGAGCTGGCTGGAGCTCTCTCAAGAGACTTTCATTTCCCTGTTGACGGATGGTTAGTTTTAATATCACTACACAAATGTCCATTTTTTAAAAATTAAAGTGACCCTGTGATAAGCTGTCTTTTTAGAGTTGAAAAGCTCTACAATCGCCTGCGAGTGTAGTTCGCTCAAGAGCCGGCCAGTGACACTCACAGAGCAGCTACAGAGCAGCAGAGTGGCGAGGGAAGAGGAGAGGGAAAGAGCTGCTTCTGACCGGGGCAGAGAGATTCCTGCTGAGACAACATGACCCTTTTTAACATTACTCTAATATTTGCAGGGAGATCAGTCCACTGTTTCGTTGCTGTAACTGAAAAAGCAGTTATGGTAAATTTTCTCTCATGTTTTATATTTAGGCCTACCGTCTCCCCTCGTTGATGATCCTGTTTGTCTAACTTCACTATGAGCTGTTAGTTTAAGGGGTGGTGGAGCTAAACCTGCAGTATCTTATAAAGTCAACAAACAAAAAAGAATCAAAGCATTATAGGGCATTAGGCCTATTGTTGCTGAGATCAGACTCTCTTGGACCCTGAGAGAGGTTAAAAGCTGAATATGTTGCCTTTCTTATTATATTATTATAATTACACATAGTAGAACAAAATATTCACCCTTTTTCTAAATCAACAGGCTCCATGGAAACAAGCCACTGAATAACGACACACTGTAGCAAAAGGGGGAACTAACAAGACATTTATAGCATGCACCAGTGCTTTTTTCAATACATCGATGTTTAACAATGCATGCAATATTGATGTAAATATTGGCAAATACACGATTCAAACTTACCCTCACTGGGTTGTTTCGTTGGGGAATATTCTGAGTTCCTACCCATCTCATTGTAGTAGTCAGTGTTGGCAGTTTTATTGTATTTTATTTTTTTTCCGTAATTTATTGGGAGTAACATCAGGTGTACAAAAACATACAAATAGAGCAAAAATGTAAATGACTGTCCCTCCATATTTTGGTATTTTATGCCAATCAAAAAGGATAAAGTGCAAAAAAAAGTAAAATTAAATTTAAAAAAAAAAAAAAAGTTTGGTTAATATTTACATAATTTGTACGAGATATCATTCTTTAACTAGAATGGCACTCGGAGAGCGCAGACCTCCACCAAGGTGCCTGACTTTAAAAACAGATCACAGCTCACGGCTGGCGATACCGTGAGGTGGTCGGCTTGTTATTAACACAGTGTGTTTCCGTGGAACGTATCGGCGGATGCCTCCCTCATCCAGCAGCCTTGTTATGTCTGTATAGAGTTACACTACTTTGTCTCTCATCCCGTCATCTACCGCTTTTTTCTTTCTCACTGCGGACTGCCAGCAGCTCCCGCACCTCGATGTCTGGCCACACATCCACACACGTATCTCTCTGCTCTCAGAAGGAGGAAGAAGGTGGGGTCATGCATCATCAATGCCTCATCAGTTACACTGTGCATGTGTTATACCCTGTGGTCTTAATGCTCAGGCTGATCGGAATTCTTAAAAAAATCAAATGGATTGTTCATTGCGCTACACTCCACCCCTACAAAAAAATGTCATTCAAATCCAACGTGGACTTTTGGAGTAATCCTGCTAACAGACGGACAGACAGACAGAAAAACAAACAAACCAACAAACCAACCAACGCCGGTGATTATTGTATTCATCAGCGTAATGAATTCTCTTAAGGAAATCACAGAAAACACAGCACAGAATAAGGAGACACTATTGTGCAGTCTGTCTCTAATTTGTTTTATTCAAATCTTAAAGTCAAATGTTAGTTGTAAATAAGGTTTATCAAGTAATTTTCAAAAGGATTTTTTCTAATTCTTAAAGCTGAAGTAGACGAGATTGGAGAAAATATGATTAAAAAAAAGCTATTTTTATAAAACGGTAAAGTAGTACATGAAACAGGTAACCTGAAAAAAGTCATGTGCCTCTGTGTCCTCCGGTGTCCTGCGGTGTTCCTAAATCATCTGCAAGATTTCACAGACCGGAGGAAAACGAGCAGTAAGAGCTGATCTGGAGTCTGCTGTCCAGCTTCCGTCTATGAGAGCCGGCTGTCAATCACCTGTGAACTCCAACCAAATGGTCAAACGGAGCACAGCCAATAGGAACGCTCTCTCTCTGAAATGACCTGTGATTGGTCAAAGTCTCCCATCACGGGCTACATTTTCTAAAGCCTGAGATCAGAGCCATGAGGAGGTGCAGAAGTCTAGTTTTCTCTCAGAACACTTGAATTACAATATGCTGAAAGGTTGTTATGGAATTTTTTCCCCATGATGCCAAAAATATACTGCCTACTGCCACTTTAATTATTAAAAGGCATTTCCACTGTACTTTGCATACATAAACCAATGTGCCAAATACGGTAAAATGAAAAAAATAATAATTGAATTTCCCCCCTTGGAAAAGCGTGATTTTGTGCCCCTGCACTGTTTCCCAGAGGAGCCTCCTCAGCTGTTTCTACTGATATGTTGCTGACACGCCGGGGACTTCACACCATACTCCCCCACATACAACACCATCCTCTAAACACATCCTCCAGATATATCACATTCTGCCGCCATATCATTGAGATGATGCATGGAGCAAATATCTATCATTGCTATTTACTGCATTACAGTATCCTTTTAAGTTGATTTATGGCCATATTGTTGGTGTTGGTAATGTTAGTTTTGATTGCGTTATAAGGCAATGAAGAAACATGAGAGAAACACATATCCACCCGCATAGTGTTCTTCTCTCGCTCAGAGAAAATGACAGCTAGTCTTTGTTCCAACTCATGTTTTTCGCCTTTATAGAAAAAACCTACTGTTTCATGTAGGTGTAGCCTTTATTTAAATGTTGTATATTCCCACAGACAATCCTTTGAAAAGGATGGAGCTGTGAAAACTGCTTTGCACCATTATTACTATTGTAGTTTTTTTACTGAAGAAGATAGAATAGACCTGTTTTTGTCTTTTTTAGGGGGAACATAGCAGTTCACCAGTATATGTCATATAGAAGGGGTGTACATCATCTGAAAGCTGGGAACCTGACAATTAATTTGAGATGCTGCTCAGCACTGTGTGTCAAGTTGTTCCTGTCATAAATCAGAAAAAAAGTAATTAAAATAAATTGTGAAAGTGAATAAGGGCTTAGAACATTATGATCATGCTCTTTTATGTCTCATACGTTGCTGCAGCAATTTTTTAGGTTGATACCATTTGGTGCTAAATCCAACCATTTTTTTACCACTCGAGAATTGATAAAAATGATCAATAATCCCTCCAAAATACCACATTAAGACACTAAGACCTTTAGGAACACCATAGAAAAAGCCAAGCTGTGATTTGGTATCAACAACTTTTGACATTTGAAGAATGACATTTTCGGCGATTGGATGGTGAGCACCTCTGTTCTGGAAACCGCTCAGAAACCCCCCGTATTTTCAATCTAGTTAGGAAAGCCATCCATCCTCTGAATGCTCTAGGTCTCTAGTTTGCGGCTGTAAAGTTTCATGAGGCTGTGATTATACTAGAGGTCACCACAGGTCATTTTATACAGTGAGGTCAAGTTTAAATAAAATGGTCTTGCTACAATCAAATGGCTACTATGAGGACTAATATCATCACACATGAATACAATTGGGCTCATTGGATCCACAAGAGTTCAGCTTTACAATTATGCCCAATATATGTAATTCCAAGACTGTTTAGGGACCCCAGTATGCAGAAATATTCAAATACACTATCTTTAGAATAGGCAAAAATAACACATTTGTACTGTATGCAAAAAAACTGCAGTTTTTGTCCCAAACTGCATGTGATTATCATAAAGCCCATTTTCCCATTTTCATTCACATATCTTGAGGTCAGAGGTCAAGGGGACTCTGGAGCATTCTTTAGACTCCTTCCTGACAAGCTAGCAAGAAGCCCACTGCAAACAGACACAGAGTGTGAGGTAAAGATGAAGACCGTTGGTTATATGGGACATTGAGTTGCTGAGTGAACCAGCTGGATGGCTCCATCACTCAAAGAGCTAAAGCACTGTAGTGGGTGGTGCTCTACCAAGGTGGATGAACAACAAAAGTGGCACACTTACAGTTTCCTCTTATTTCCCATCTGTAATTATTCCGTGCCTCAAGCGTTTACACACTCATTATGATGCAAACCTGTGTCATATAAAGCAATATTGCAATATTGACAAATTACCCCCCCCCCTCCAGGGCCACGCTGATACCGGAGACATCAGAGAGCAACCCTGTCTTCTACAACATTACGTTTCCATTAGGGCTGTCAGTCGCTTAAAATATTGAATCGCATGATTATCCCTAGTTAATCACGATTAATAGCAAAATAATCATATTCTTTTTTTTTATCTGTTCAAAATGTACCTTAAAGAGAGATTTGTTAAGTATTTAATACTCTTATAAACATGGGAGTTGGAAAATATGCTGCTTTATGCAAACATATTATATATTTATTATTGGAAATCAATTAACAACACAAAACAATGACAGATATTGTCCAGAAACCCTCACAGGTACTGCATTTAGCATAAAAGAATATGCTCAAATCATAACATGGTAAACTGCAGCCCAACAGGCAACAACAGCTGTCAGTGTGTCAGTGTGCTGACTTGACTATGACTTGCCCCAAACTGCATGTGATTATCATAAAGTGGGCATGTCTGTAAAGGGGAGACTCGTGGGTAGCTACAAATAGAACCCAATTTCTCCATCTGTCGATATGCTGTCAATGATACAGCACAATTTCATAATTTATATAAAATAATTTCACGGACCACTTGATAGACGGCCACGGACCCCACTTTGAGAAATACTAATTTAGAAGACCAGGCTGCAGAGAGATAGAGAGAGAGTGGATAGATATTAAACTCATTTTACAATAGACGAGAAAAGTTAACCAACAATGTCGCTGAATTAGTCTCTAAACTTTGTAGCTTTCTCTTCTACACATGGTGTCCCTCTGTGTGCAGTTCAACAGAAATTAATAGCACATACATGCCCTTGCAAATACTGAGTCAGCAGTGGCAGCAGAGGATTGTAAGGCTCGTATCTTTCGTGTATAGTAATTAAACTGTAATTGAATTTTGCTGCACCCACTGTGTACCGACAGATTTTACTGTATTAGCTTAAACCTCAGGTGGCTGTTGAGTTAATTAAGACCAATATGGATATTGCATAATCTCAACAAAACCACTGAAAGCTTACAGTGTAGTTCCAGTTACAATGCTGTAAGGCAACATAACAACTTTGTCAATAATTATGGTTCGTTTTTTTTTTTTTTTGTTCCTTCAGCCTACAATAAATGTGCTCCACTGATTAGCTTTGTTTTTATTGGTTATGTTTTGAATTGTTTTTGTTAGCATGAACGCTGTACTGTACTGTAGATATATCAAGGTCTACTGTATTCATTATTAAAATGAGTTACTGTAAGGAAGATTTCATGGACACTGGGTGTTTTTGTAACATCATAAACAAATTGATTTTCCAAAAAAAAGCTTCTCTCTCAGTCGGTGCCGGTATATTTGAGATGGGTTTGATTCTGCAGATATATCAATGACAATTTGTGCAACATCTGCAGTGAAAGCAGTAGAGCAGTTTCAGGGAAAACTGAAAAAAAGTTAAATCTGTTCAATTCATTAAAGCTGCAGTAGGCAGAATATTTTTGGCACCATTGGGCAAAAATTCTATAATAACCTTTCAGCATATTGCAATTCAAGTGCTCTGAGAGCAAGCACATTTGCCTACTCCCATGTTGATAAGGGTATTAAATACTAGATTAATCGCAATTAAACATTTTAATCATTGGATATCCCTAATTAATGGCAAAGAAATCCTTGCTTTCTTTCAAGAGCTACATTAAAGTGGCAGTAGGCAGTATATTTGTGGCATCATTGGGCAAAAACTTCCATAATAACCTTTCAGCATATTGTAATTCAAGTGTTCTGACTTCTGCACCTGCTCATGACTCCTCTGTTTTCAGGCTTTAGAAAATACAGAGAGCGCGTAAAATAAGAAATTTTGCTCCGGCTGGTGGGCGGTGCTTGGTATTTCCTCAACTTCTCTCAACATGGCTGCCATGTCGCAAACTTTCTAATTTTACAGCTAAACAGTACACTATAAGATGTTTCTGAAAACATTTTATGCGAGAAATAGGCATTACAGTAACAGAATATTGATTCATATTTGATCAGCACTGCCCAGTTTGATCGAGTGATTGACAGCTGCTCAGAGACGGCAAGGCTCCAGCTCAGCTCTGATTGGTTGTTTTCCTCCGGTCTGGGAAATCCTTGCAGATGCCATTAGGAGCACCAGAGGACACAGAGAAACATGATTTTTTTCAAATTACCTGTCTTATGCACTATTGTCAGGATATAGTGACTGTTTTATAAAAATAACTTTTTTTAATCATATTTGCTCCAATCTTGCCTACTGCTGCTTTAAGCAATGTTAATGCCATACAGATTAAGTTCCATTCCTTATGTTTCTTAAAGCTTTAGCAGGGACAGACAGGTAGGGACAGGAAAGACTAGTATGGGGACCACCATGCAGAGTGATATCCCCAAATTCACGAAAAATGATCCAAAACAGGCTGGAGGCTGAAGGAGATCTTCTGTCCCCAGCTGTTTTCTTTCCAGTATGGAGACATTCCTTCTGTTAGGCATGTTTGAATATGTTCATAGAAAATAACTAACTCTGTGTTTAGTGGAAAGGCAAGGCCATAATGCTTTGTGAACTACTGTATATTACTAAGAGTTTGTTACTATTTGTTTGCTATAGAAAAACAAATCCAGCATTCACGGCAAGATTCAAGCCAGTTGAGAATTGGGTCATAGAAACAGAGCACAATTAAGTCTCGTTCACGCCGGAGGGGAACACAATTCATCGACTTTGTACCTATTGCATATTCCGTCTGCTAGTAAACAGCAGAAAAATGCCTAAAAGCTGCTGTGTGGTGGGATGCACTAGGGTAAAAGTTGAGGTTTATAAGATGCTGAACCAAAAAACTGACTCTTTAAGAAGACAAAAGTCAGGCATCAGTAGGAAGAATGGGAAAACAGTGGGATCGTGACACTCTGTATGTTTAATGTTATGTGGGCAGCAAGCATTTTGTCCAAATGTCAGTTTGAGGCTAACTATATTTCTGCAAGTTAAAGGACCAGTTTGTAATAATTAGGGGGATCTATTGGCAGAAATGGAATATAATATTAGTAAGTATGTTTTCTTTAGTGTATAATCACCTGCAAATAAGAGTTGTTGTGTTTTCGTTGGCTTTGAATGAGCCATTTATATCTACATACGGAGCGGGTCCTCTTCATGGAGTCTGCCATGTTGCTCCGCCATGTTTCAACAGTAGTCCAGAACGGACAAACCAAACTCTGTTAACTTTTCCTGCTTGGGCCGGAGTCGATTACGTTACTCGCTCCGATCGCTGCTGCTCGCTACTCATACAACAACTGGCTCTAGAGAGGGTCATTTGCATTTTCACGTTGGCCACTCTAGCAATCGTACATGCTTGGCACATGGGAAAGTTGTAATCTGCAACCTCATGCTAGATACCAGCAGATCCTACGTGCAACTTGTATTATAGCGGAATGTGGATAAATCAGAAAGCTATGCCATATTATGTTTGCAAGTGTCTTAGCTAACTACAGTAGCTTGCTAACACATAGCTAACATTAACTTGCTAACAGCAAACTTCATCATCTTCATCATCATCCATCATCATTTTAGTTAACAAATGCACCCCTAGTAGACATAGGATGCAAAAATAATCCTTTTGACATGACAAAATCTGAAATTTTTAGCTAGCTACAGGCATTTTGTTAGCATTACAGCCAGCAGCGTAACATAATTGTGATTGGTCCCAGTGCAAATCTTTTTCTTGGGCCCTCGCCCCAAACACAAGTGCGCGCAGGTGCGCACACAACCACTCCAGACAATTGCAAAGCAGACAGTTGCTATGCCACCATGATGAGGCTCACCATGCAACTCCCACACTGCAAACCGGCCTTAGATCAGCACCATGGACAGCAACCAGCGTGCCAAATTTATCAAGGCTAACTTAACAGCCTGCCTTGGACTCAGCAGCCTAATGTTATTACAGACACAGATTACAGTAGGTGCACATTTTCCAACATATGAGACGTAACAATTACAGTGCTATAGATTTCAATCCCTGATCCCACTCCATAATAACAAAAAGAAACCAGTACTCAGTCATTAGAAGTTCATCCTACAGGTGTTGTTCTCTGTAAAGTCATTAACAACACTGCTTAAGAACCATGTCCTTTATTGGAATGTCCTCACCGTGAGCGACGCAGCGTGACGTGGCACGCCGTTTAGAGCTGAACTTTTGTCAGACGCCCAGCTGTTTCTATTTAATCCTGTCGCTCGCCTTGAAATCACGAAAAAGGAGTGGTTGATTGGTGAAGTTGAAATGAGGAGTTATTTCTACGATACCTCCTCATTTCACTACAACAACCTTAATGAGGTGGCAGCTGGCTGGAGTGAGATCACTAGAGAGCTGAAAGTCTCTTACTGCTGTTGGTTATATTGTATGTCATTTCCATTTTCAGGTAGGAAGGTGATTTGTGGGCATTGGTTGCACCTCGATATTTACTACCATGGTTTCAGCCATGGGTTGCATAAATTGTGGCACTGATTGTTTTGCCTTCCTGTGGGCATGGTTTGACACGTTGCACACTGTCTCTATATACATTCAGGTAATTAAAATAAAATGTTATATATTTTGTGTCCACACCCTGCTGAAACAATGTTACAAAATTACGTAGCATCAGAAAACCAATGTTTCCATTTTCAAAATGAACACGTTGATTTAAACATTACAGGAGAGCTGCCATTGTAAATGGAAAACATTTCTCACTGTAGGCTATTTAAAAAGAATTTTCTTTTTCTTGGCCAACGCAAACGCTTTTTCGAATAAAAAATGACTTGCTCCCGCACACACTTTTCTCTGCTTTATTAGTCAACGTTTCAGTCAACAAGGACCTTCATCAGGACATTAAACGCCAATGGTTTTACATATTTTAATTGTTAGGTATTTCTTTGTGAAAAGGCTGTGTGGCACAAAAGTCGCAGTTGTGATGTGTGGGGTGAAAATGGTGACGGCAGCGTTACAAAAGAAATGCTCTCCCTCAAGGTGATTCATTTCTAGGTTTTATTCTATTTGTCTGTCACTGCTTGGCAACTGACGAGGAACTACTGTTTTTTTATGTGATAGAGAAATGTATTTCCTTGTGGAACCACAAATGTCTTCTTCCCCCAGTAATACTCTGTAGTGTGTGGTGCCCCAACATGGGCATGACAATATTCAGCTGTAAGTGTAGCTACCATTACTTTTACTAACATGTGGCATCCATGAACATTATACGGTAGTTGTAATTGGTCTGTAATAACGTGTCGATGATCAATCTATTAACAACCGACTGTCAATGGACACATAAAGGCAGGACTGCTATTGTCCCTGGACATAGTATCATTTGGTTTAATGGTGTTTGTGCCTATTGATTTTCACTGTAATCAAAATGATATTGATCTCAAACAACATCAGAGCGTGTGAAAGGACGCCATTAAACTGTCACATTGTCTTAATAGTAAAAAACATCTTTGATGTCTTTCAAGAAATAATGGAGTTACATTAGAGCGGCAGGCAGAATGTTTTTTTTTATGGTTTATCTGCTTGGGACAGATACAGTGTACATAAACAACTTAAAAACGGCTATCTGATGTAAGTATCATAGTGCTTTTGATTTGATCAGTGCTGCCTAGTTTGATCGAGTGATTGACAGCTGCTCAGAGATGGCAAGGTTCCAGCTCAGCTCTGATTGGTTGTTTTCCTCCGGTCTGTGAAATCTTGCAGATGCCATTAGAAGCACCGGAGGACACAGAGGAACATGATTATTTTTCAGATTACCTGTCTCATGCACAACTGTCAGGATATAGTGACCGTTTTATAAAAATAACTTTTTTTAATCATATTTGCTCCAATCTGCCTACTGCTGCTTTAATGTGACCCTTTTCAAAGAAATCAACAGAGATGGTGACATTGTGCTGTGGTTGTGTGTATGTGGCTAACAGATGGTGTTCACCTCACAGATGCCGCAGGTGCCCCATCTTTGTTGGTGCTTGTTCACTGGCCATCTCAGCTTACCCCTGGGCTGTTGCAGGTGGGCTCAAGGTTGGCATCCGAACATGTCAATATTTGCCTTTGCCCACAGGATTCGGGATGGCTTCAACATCCATCCACTGCTGCAGGGTGCTGGTTCCATCCCAATTTGACTCCATCCTAAAAGCAAAGTTGACAAAAAGAAGACTGTGACAGCAAAGGCCACAATACTATTATTATCTAAGCCTACAAGATCTACATTTATATGGGCTGGGACGATACACCTATCTCCCGATTCTATACTATTCGATACTTGGGTGCCGATCGATATATATTGCGATTTTTAAGTATTGCGATTTGAAATTACGATTAATTGCAATATTTGTAATATTAACATTATAACAATAACAATAACGTTTTTAACACTAGACCTTAGTAAAGAGTTTAATCATACACTTCTAGGGCCTTTTACTTTGGAAAATATTTAAATTGATCCAGTAAAAATGTTTGATTTTCAGCATGTATGTAGTCAGAGATGTCCTGATGTCAAATATATCAGTCATTGTCATCAATTATTTATTAAATAGTTTTCCAGCAACCCCCAAAATCAAAGATTAAAGACATTTCCCTCACAAATTAGTGGTGTAGGGAGGATATGATGTCACGTTACTCAGACTATAACAATGAAAGTGGTAATTTCCTTCTACCTCCGCATAGACTCAAATGAAGCAAATATATCGATTCTGGCATTAAAAAATGTATTTCAAAATCGTAAAAAAGAAAATCGCGATACATAGGGTGAATCAATTTTCCCACCCCTAATTTTTATCCCTGTAAGGCATTCAAAGAGAAGTGCATGTGAAACACCTTCATTTTACAGAGATAATCCAGGAAAAGGTTTTGGAAAATGATTGACAGGGGATCTTGGCAACTGTAGTAGGCAAGGTGTTTATGCATGCATGGGATGAATCCCTGTGTCTGTGTGGGTTTCTTTTTGTGTGGATGCATGTTAGTGTGAGTGTGATAAAGTGAGCTGTGTGAATCACTCAGTTGAGCGTTAGCTAACTGGTGATCTCTCTCAGATCCTGGGGCTGTTCCAGGGAGCTCTCCTCAAAGAGGCTGGCTTCAGAGGGAACACTCTCTGATCTGTCAATACTACAGATGCTTCGCTGGATTTGGGGAGCCCATCAATAATGCTACTATTCTCACGTATGATTCAGTCCCCTCATGGCTACCGACCGCTGTCTGATTAACATGAAATCTATAGCACATACCTCCCACTATTCTCGTTGTAATATGCATGCATCCCTGCTAACAGGGCTATGTCCATGTAGAACATCTGTCTTGTTATCATTAATGACCACAGAGTAGTGTAGTGACGCGTTAAGTGGTAAGTGAGGGTTATTTAGGCAAAGATTCTGAAGTAAAAGTCTTTTTCTCAAGGACAATAATTGAGGGCTTGCAGAGCAACTTTTAGGATAGGCACAAAACTCCTCAGGCTAAATTGTTGATATTTAGAAACTTCACTAAGAGAATCCTGGTCCATTCATAAAAAGTCAAAGCTTTGTATTAAAGGATAACGTCGGTATTTTTCAACCTGGATCATATTTTCCCATGTTTTCGTGTCTAAGTGACTAATGCAGACAACATTTTTTTGAAATTTGACCAGTATCAGGGGGAATACGAGCAGCCGCTAGCTGCTAAACGAGCTGTAATGTAATCAATAGGGGCAACCTGGCACCATCTCATTACTAGGGGTGTAAATCACACATTTCATCACGATACAATATTATATTGATTCTTTGGAAAATGCTATGACATTTGCTGATATCACAAAGTCTGCCACAATACGATTTCGATTCAATTCAGGGGCCTGCGATCCATATGAGACGATATCATATACCCATTTAACACAGTCAGTTTCATTTATATCAACTCACAAAATGCAGCTTAATTATGATTTGACAGTTTTGTTACTGAGCTCTTTCACACATTTAAATGAAAAAAAAAAAAAAAAGGATTCAATTTGTTCCATTTGTTGGTTTGTTTGTCTGTTTGTCAGCAGGATTACAGAAAAACTCCTGGCCCGATTATCGTGAAACTTGGTGGGAGGGTGTAGCATGGGCCAAGGAAGAACCCATTAAAGTTTGGAGCAGATCCAAATAACGGGGCTGATACGCGCATTATTTTTCCCTTATGGAAATGGCCTTGGCGGAGTTCTGCGAGTGCCCTTCTAGTTTTCATTGTTTTGATTTATTTTGATATACAAGTACGTCTCTTCATAGGTTTATCAGCAAGCATTCAAATATATGAAATAAAAAAGAAGATATAATTTGCGCCAGTGAAAAAGTTACAATACGAAAGTTAAGACAGGAAGTGTGCCGTTAGCCTTGCCTCAAACTAACTTGGCACCCTTGCCACTTAAAAACTGTGATTCATCTTGATGCACTGTTTAACTTGATGAAACATCATTAGGCTACATCAGTAAAGCTCAGATGGGAAAACGTCAATTCTCAAGTCCTGCTATTGAAGTCCCAAGTAATGTTCAAGTCCCAAAATTTGATTGTTGAGTCTTAAATTATGCAAATATCATTATCTTCACCAAATTTAATTTTAATTTTTAACAATAAATGAAAGTTGATAATAATATCGATGAATTATTGATGTTAATAAAATTGGCTGAGCAGTTAATTTTCTTCCTCTCCTCTCCGGACAGCGCGGCACAGGATCCAAACAGCCAGACCTTGCTTCAATTGTACAATTGTCTAGTTTTAGGATATGAAATAACATGCACAGACTGAGTCAGCATAGGCATTATATTCCAGAGCATACTGTTTCTTGTGTGGGTACATTGTGTTTTTTTTCCCCCTCTCGTCTCTCACAACTCTCTCTCCTGCACTTCCTCCCCATCAGTGTAACAGGCTTCTGAGAGAATGACAAGCAGAAGCACTTTATCACGATTATTAATCTAGATTTGGCAGGGTATCAACACATTTCAAGCCCAAGTTGAGTTTCGAGTCATTGGTGTTTAAGTTGAAGAAGAGTTCCAACATTTTTTTTATAATTGATTTGGCAAGTCAAATGTGACTCAAGTCTGAATAACCTTTGAGACTCAAAACTGAAGTCTATGACTATGTTATATCGAAAAAAAACTATAGCACTACAACAAAACAATGCAAAGGGCTGCATTTTAGACTGCAGAAGTCAAACACATTTACTATACTGTATGTACAATGTGAAAATTTCCAACTTTGGCACCCCCAAGTGGAAGCACCAAAAAGCAACCTTGGCAGACAGCAATGCATACTGCTAACCTCCTCTGACCTGGGTGCACATGTTGATTACCATGCTTAGTTTAGCATGTTAGCATGCTAACCTTTGCTAATTGACATTACACTCAAATTGGTAGCGCGAGTGGAAAAGTCAGGGCATCTGTCTTTGTGAAATGATGTGCCAATCAAGCTAGTAGATTTTGAGGTATTTCATCGGATAAGATGAGAAAATTTGATCAGCTAGATGTTCCACATGAAAGGTCAGGGGATCAGTGAAATCTGTTGGATTCATCACTTGGGCCACCATGGATATTTGTTCCATGGGAAACCATCGAATAGTTGAGACATCTCACCAAAACCTAAAATGTCAACCCTCTGGTGGTGCCCAAGGAAAAGCCAAGGAATCTCCAAAATCCGAAGACCTCCTCCACTGTAGACAGGAATGTGTGCAGAAATTTCCATGGCAGTCCGTGCAATAGTTGTTGAGATATTTCAGTCTGGACCAAAGTGGTGGACCAGCGTTACAGCCCAGTCGCACAGCAGTTTGTGAAATAGTCACAAAATTGAATGTATTGATTCGTGTGCATAAACACAAATTTCACATTTTTTTTCATGATGGTCATCATGAAATCAAGTCGTATGTATTCCATGTAATTGTGAATCGGAAAGTATAAAGACCAGAGAAACGCTGCGAAGGTAGGAGGTCGGGATGGATGGGTGGGTTAAAAAAACACAGGACTTTTGCCTAGGAGACCGGTGTTCGTGTCCCATGTGAAACCACAAGTCAAAGCTGCACTTAAGTTACGGCACTTCCAGAGTTATTTTAACCCAAACCGCGATCTTCTCCTAAACCTAACTAAGTAGTTTTGTTGCCTGAGCCTAACCAAGTCGATCTTTTCCTAAACCTAACTAAGTAGTTTTGTTGCCTGAGCCTAACCAAGTCGATCTTTTCCTAAACCTAACTAAGTAGTTTTGATGCCTAATCCTAACCAAATCAATCTATTCCTAAACCTCACTAAGTAGTGTTGTTGCCTAATCCTAACTAAGTAGTTTGTTACCTAATCCTAACCAAATCGATCTATTCCTAAACCTAACTAAGTCGTTTTATTTTGAAAAAACTGTAGCAGAAACTGACATGTGCGTCACGTGTTGCTGGATGTTTGTAGGAAAAAGCACAAAAAGTACGTTGTTGAAAGTCGTGCTGAGCGTCACGAAAAAAAAGGGAAATTCATGTCTATGCACACGAATCAAATAGATTAAATCTCTTGACTATTTCACGAGCTGCCGTGAGACTGTGTTGGACATTACCATCCCTAGAAATGTTTGTAAATGTAAAATGTATGCGTATAGGCGCTTTAAACAAACCAGTTACATGTTAAGGGCTATCAAATGCCAAGACACTGTGCAGCTTATGCTTTTTTTGCTGCCAGATTGTTCAGCTCTGGAAACTCAGAAATTTGTATGTAGCAGCCACCCACCTCAGCTGCTACAAACATGGCCACAGAGGGTCAGCGAGTGTGTTTGGGTCGCGACCATCTGAAGCAGAGGTCAAAGTGCTTGCTTGGGGATCGCAAAGTCCTTTTTGATATCAGGACAAGTTGAATTATTAAGGAGGCTGCTGCGAGGGGTGAATATTGCCACTCCTTCTACTCCCATATGGGGGCTGCTGTGGCTCAGGGGGAAGAGCGGTCGTCCATTAATCAGAAGGCGGTGGTTCGATCCCCGGAGTCTACATGTCAACGTGTCCTTAGACAAGATACTGAACCCCAAACTGCTCCAGATGGCTGTGCCAACGGTGTGTGAATGGGTGGCTTCTTTTGTAAAGCGCTTTGAGTGGCCGCTAAGACTAGAATAGCACTATATAAATGCAATTTACCATTTACCTAACCATTGGAAGAGCACACAGATGGTCCTCCTCATCAGCTGAGGTGGCCTCAGAGAGAGATTATATGTGTCTCTATGTGGGTGTGAGATAAACTGATATATATATGTGAGCCACCAGGCTGTAATTGGCCTACTTGTGCACCCTGCCCTTTACTGAAAGTGAAATTTCCTCTTCCAGTGGCCCCCCCTGCTGCTACTGCTGCGTTGTCCCACTTACAAATTCCTGCTGGACTCCTGTCAGCAATCCAACTAAATAATCGGCTATCAAATCTCTGATGGTACAAACGTACATCTGCGCTGTGGCAGCACACCGGTGAGAGCAATCTCTTCATCTGTCAAGTCACTGTTAGTCATCACCGGATCAAGAGAGCCGCGTCTTTGATTAGAAAAAATCAATGTGTACACTGCGGGGGCTTTTCTCTGTGGGCTCATAGTGTATTGAAAAGAAGCATATCTGACAAAGACATCTATAGCAGCAAATATATCTCCGCCTGGACCTCTTTTGTTGCACTCCCATCACGTAACGCCGTCAAAAGCTGGCTCCTTCCTTAGTCAAGTAAACATGACTCTTGAGTCAAGGTTTTATTTAAGTGTCTCAAGTTATCCTCTCATTCTTTGTGTTATCAAAACACGACGTGGTGGCAATGCTGGATAAGTAAAAAGATAACAGTATACCAGCCTCAAGCAAGTGCAACTGTCTCAATAGATGACCAGAGATGGCACTGAGCTCTGCTGACGTATAAGGACCTGTCTACACGTATACAGATCTTTTTTTAAATGGATATTTTCCCCTCCGTTCAAAAAAAAGAAATCTATCCAAGCGACTTTCATCTTACAAAATATCTCCGTCCACACTCGAAGGCAAAAGCGACTCCAATCACTCAACGTAATATTTACATGTCACCACAAGTGGCATCACAAGTTAAGAGTCAAGGAATTTTGTTACCACCCTTCTCACTTCCTTTCCTTCGGCTTCATTACAGTCAGTTGGATAACAGCTATTGTTGGTGGGGGGATGCTGGGATTCCTGGTCGAACTGCATGACTCATCACTGCTGTGAAGAAAGGGAGCTCCTTCAGGTTTCTGCCCATCGCACCTCTGAATGCTCCAAACCTCTCCTTCAATCGCCTAAAAGCCCATTCGATCACCATATTTAATGTGTTCCTGCTTTGGCCTCCTGTGACTGGAACATTTTTCAAATATAAAGTAGTAATTAGTCTGAGCAGTGCTAACCAAACATAAGAAAGCCGGGGTAACACTTTACAGGTCTGCAAATTTCATGGTAATTAGGTGATAATTAGCAAGTAATCTATTTGAAATTTCTTTGGAATTACTGCCAAATTACCCCAATACTTACCTCAAAATCTATAGGAAATTACTTTATCATAAACATTATTTAATAATTATATGCTAAAATAGCATATAATCGTTAAAATATGGCTCTTAGGCTTGAGAAGCGGCTGTGCGCTGCTCTTCATCGGAGGTGGAAAACTAATAGAAGACACTTCTGATCAGGCACAAATCTCACCATTGTGTGACTTATTGTCTACACAAATGTAACCTGGTAGGAAATAACGCATATCAATTAACTTTGTATTCTTTCCTGGTAATGTATTAAATAAATTACCAGCTATTGGGAAATAGCGGAATATAATGATTAAATAATGTATTTAATAAAGTAATTTTTGATAGATTTTGAGGTAAATATTGAGGTATTTCCAAAGAAATTTCAAAAAGGTTACTTGCTAATTATCAACTAATTACCATAAAATTTGCAGACCTGGATAATGAAGTGTTACTTGAAGTAGTAATTAGTACAAAACGTAAAAAAGCCGGTGGTCCGCCATCTTTGTTATTTTTTCTGGCGCATGCTCATTACATAAAGCAACAATGGACATGCACGAGATGAGGAGAGGACGTCATCGTCATCCCAAACGCTCCGTTTTACACGTCCACACAGATACAAGGTAACCAGAGTTTTTAAAAATCTGCACATTAAAGGACGTTTTCAAAAAAATACATTTTTGTGACCCAAAACTCTGTTTGCGTATGGACAAGTGGCCAAAACGTAGAGGAATATATCCCTTTTTATAAAATATCTAGATATGTGTAGACAGGGCCTAAAAGCTGTAAAGCAGAGCGGCAGTGAAGCACAGGAAGGATGTAAAGAAAGAGAAATTTCTGTCTCCCCTGACAGTCGAGGAGGGTCAGGGGTGTTTAAAAGAGAAAGGAGGAGGGTAAGATAAAGGGAGAGGGGGATTGGAGGTTATATGCTTCTGGGAATCAGGACAGAGAGGAGATTGAAGAGTATCCAGAGGTCCCATGACTCATGGACACTTGTACTGGCCTGGACTTTGACAGGCATCCACACACTGTAACACGGCTCACATACAAATATCTGGTCTCACAAACACACACACAGCACTGCTCATTCATACTGTATATGGTGGTAAGAAGAAAATCTCAACAGATATACTGTATATTCTCTCTTTCCTTTACACAAAAAAAGTTCCCTGTTTTTCATGAAAAAAAAAGTGAAGGAGAGACCGAAAACTGGAACAGGGAGAAAAGCAAATAAGTGGGAGGGAAAGAGAATGCAAAGAGAGAAATGAGGTGTGTGTGTGAGTGAGAGAGAGAGAGAGAGAGAGAGAGAGGGAGATGAGGTGAGGAGGCGGAGAGATGAGAGGCGAGGGAGGGAGTAATGTAGACAGGGAGGGTGGAGAAGAGAGGGATAAGCCACACTTGGATGAAGGATTCCAGTGGAGTGAGGAGGGACTTCCAAGTGTTGGATCAGGGACACTAAACTACAGGTCTGTGGTCCTTCATACTGGACAGAAGAGCAACTGATGAAGAGATGGACAGATGGAATCAGGAGGAGCACCAGGCCTGGGGCTGACACACACTGCCATGACCTCTCCATCTGGCTGTTTAACCTAATCTGAACCTCCTGAGGACTGCTACAGGACGGATGACTGACCGCCGGGACTGACGTCCAGCAGAAGTTGGAGGGAGTTCACGATGGATATATACAAATGTTTGAGCGTACTTTTATTTGCTCTTCCTCCACAAGGTAAATCATTTCCCTTTCTGTCAGTTGCAGATGCTTCACCTCTCATTTTCTCTATCAGCATAAGGGACTGTGTGAAAATTATTAGGGGAGGGGAGAAAAGATGCAGTATCAGAAAAGGGGGAGGGTTATGTATTTTAAATGTTTGCTCAAGGGAGGCTGGTCTATGTTTATTGGGAGAGCATGGGATGGTGTTTTAACTTTTAAATAACAAATAATAGATTTTTTCGTTAATTTTGGGTAATATATTAATATTGCGGTGGTCAAGTCAATGAGCACCACCAAAAGTTGATGCCTTTGTCCCAGATCTGTAATATAAGTTTCACTTCAAAAGCAGAGATGCTGCATTTTGTCTATTTTGTTATGTTTATGCCATATAGGGCTATCACGATATCAGATTTTCACTACATGATTATCGTGGCCAATTTGTGATAACAAACAATAATAATAATTAGGGCTGTCAATCAATTGAAATATTTAATCGCATGAATGTCCATAGTTAATCGCAAATTAATCGCACATGTTTTTATCTGTTCAAAATGTACATTAAAGGGAGATCTGTCAAGTATTTAATACTCTTATCAACATGGGAGTGGGCAAATATGCTGCTTTATGCAAATGTATGTATATATTTATTATTGGAAATCAATGAACAACACTAAACAATAACAAATATTATCCAGAACAATAGCAGGTACTGCATTTAGCATACAAATGCTCACATCATAACATGGCAAACTGCAGCCCAACAGGCAACAACAGTTGTCAGTGTGTCAGTGTGCTGACTTGGCTATGACTTGCCCCAAACTGCATGTGATTATCATAAAGTGTTCATGTCTGTAAAGGGGAGACTTGTGGGTACCCATAGAACCCATTTTCATTCACATATCTTGAGGTCAGAGGTCAAGGGACTCTTTTGAAAATGGCTATGCCAGTTTTTCCTCGCCAAAATTTAGCATAAGTTTGGAGCGTTATTTAGCCTCCTTTGCAACAAGCTAGTATTACATAGTTGGTACCAATGGATTCCTTAAGTTTTATAGTTTCATATGATGCCAGTATCTTCTCTGTAGATTAAAATTGAGCCGCTACAACCTAAAAATTCCAAGTTGCGTTAATGCGTTAAAGAAATTAGTGGCGAAACGCAAATAAAATTTGCGTTAATGCGTTATTATCGCGTTAACTTTGACAGCCCTAATTGTTTTTCATAAATTTTGTGTGTAAATATTGCACTGCTCAAGTCAATCAGCACCGCCAAAGTTGGTGCCTGGTCCCAGTTCTGTAATAATTTTCACTTCAAAAGTAGAGAGGCTGCATTTGGTCTGTTTTTGTTATGTTTATGCCATGTAGGGCTATCACCATATCAGATTTTCACTACATGATTATTGTTGCCAAAAGAATTCACAATAGCGATAATTATTGTGGTGTCTATAGAAAATGAAAAAAAATAACAATAATAATAATTATGTGATCAATCAAATTCATATTTAACTGTGTTTATTGTGCGCTTTTTCTCGTTTTTATTGCAAATTATTACACTCTAAATATGAGTGTTAAGGGGTGGAGAGAGAGTTTGTACCCATAACTGTATATATAAAATGATTTAAGAGGCACTGGATTATTTACACAATATTATCATATGTGTATTATTAACATGATATCAATATTTCATTTTAAAATATCATGGTTATGGTCAGTAGGGCTATATTGCGACACCCCTAATGCCATGTATTAATTTGAGATATTAAAGGGAGGGTGTTGCAGGGTTCAAAAGAAAATATATAACATGGCAGTGGATTTTTTTTCTCTTCTTTTTATTTTTATAAAAATAAAATATAAGATTCAGCCCCCTTCTCCCACCCCATTAATTTGTGTACAGTCCCTAATGAAGCTCCAGTCCTAGTAATGCATTAGAAAGGCAAGGATTTTTTTTTTCTGAAGGCCAATCTGAACACAGTCACTGACACAAACACACAACCTTCAAGATACAAAAACGTTGTTATTTTCTATAGTTTTCATTGGACATGGAGGTGGAAACTGCCTCCGTTGCTAAGTGACCTGGTAACAAGCTTTTGTCTGAGTGGGACTCACTTGTATAGAAAGTGATATTTGCTGCTCATGCATTATTGGCCTCTGAGAGAACATTGATCAAATGAGGACAGAACTGGGTCTGGTAGCTCTGACACATCATCGCTATAATTAAGCAGGATGAAACTGTTTGGTTTGTGATTTGCATAACTGAAAATATCAGCTAATAAACATCACTAGATATGAGATTTGCTTTTTATACCACATTTTATTAACTTTCCTGGATGTTTTACATAATTAGTTTTGTTTCATTTTGATTGCCTCCATGAATAAATATAAGAACAATACCAGCAGCATGAGAAGCCTCCAGTGGGATGGCATGCTTTAAAGCAGCAGTAGGCAGATTGGAGCAAATATGACTGAAAAAAGTTATTTTTATAAAACGGTCACTATAGCCTGACAGTGATGCATGAGACAGTGCTCCTAATGGCATCTGCAAGATTTTACAGAACGGAGGAAAACAACCAATCAGAGCCGAGCTGGAGCCTTGCCGTCTCTGAGCAGCTGTCAATCACTCGCAAACTCCGATCAAACGGTCAAACTAGGCCGCGCTGATCAAATATGAATCAATATTCTGTTACTGTAATGTCTATTTCTCGCGTAAAATGTTTTCAGAAACATATTTTATGTGAGAATATCCATTTCCTACTCCTTTAAAGCAGCAGTAGACAGAATATTTTTGGCATTATTGGGCAAAAATTCCATAATAATCTTTCAGCATATTGTATTCAAGTGTTCTGAGAGAAAACTAGACTTCTGCACCTCCTCATGGCTCTGTTTTCAGGCTTTAGAAAATCTAGCCTGTGACAAGAGACTTTGGCCAATCACAGGTCATTTTAGAGAGAGAGCGTTCTTATTGGCTGTTCATTCAACAGAGGCAGTTGTCAATCAATCTGATCAGAAGGTCAAACTAGGGAGCGCTGATCAAATATGAATACATATTCTGTTACTGTAATGCTTATTTCTCCCGTAAAATGTTTTCAGAAAATAACACACAAACATATAAAACCAAAAGATATTTTAGTATACTGTTAACCTGTAAAATGAGAAAGTTTGGCTGCTAGGTTGATATCAGTTGAGGAAATACCAAGCACCGCCCACCAGCCGGGTCACAAACTTTCTCATTTTACAGCTAAACGGTACATTACAAGATGTTTCTGAAAACATTTAATGCAAGAAAGACACATTACAGTAACAGAATATTAATTCACATTTGATCAGCACCGCCTAGTTTGACCGTTTGATCGGAGTTTGTGAGTGATTGATAGCTGCCTCTGTTGAAGGAACAGTCAATAGGAACGCTCTCTCTCTCTCTCTCTCTCTCTGAAACGACCTGTGATTGGCTAAAGTCTCCAGTCACGGGCTAGATTTTTTCAATTTTGAAAACAGACCCATGAGGCAGTGCAGAAGTCTATTTTTTACTCAGAACACTTGAATTACAATATGCTGAAAGGTTATTATGGATTTTTTTTGCCCAAAGATGCCAAAAAACATTCTGCCTACTGCCACTTTAAATGAGTAGGAACTGGACGTACTCACACAAATGGGAAGAAAGATGAGTAATTACTGTATATTATATGACGGAATGAAAAGGTTCAGGTTTCTCAGTTCTGTGACCGGTCACATCACAGTCTTTTCCTTTGCTATTCATAGTGTCCTGTAAAGCACATTGTACTGAAGTAAACACATCCAACAGTTACCTACTTTCCCCTGCACACATTACTGCTCTGACCCACACATTGTCAAAGTCACGACACCCTGCGAGCTCCCCCATCTATCCCATTAGTTGCGAGGCTGCTTTAGAATCTACTGGAGCTCCCCTCTTTATTTAATATCAGCTGCGTTCGACAGGTATCGCTCTACGGTGATGTGATGAAACGGAGGTACCCGTGTCGGTTTCTTTCATCTGGAAATGCAGAGACATTTCAAGGTTGTTGAGCGTCTGGACATGTCAAACACATTCAGGTAGAAAAGAAAGTAAAGACGTGGGAGGAGGAGGGGGCAAATAAACTATATCCATTTAATAAGATATTGATCCGAAGCCGTTACAAACTGAGGATGCCCGTTTTCAGGCAACTGAAGGACAGCCCATCAGCTTTGATTGAGTGGGAAGGAAAAGCCGAGAGGGAGGCTGGCAGCATGACAACAACACCTGTCCCTGTTGTAAGAAGACAAGTAACAACAGCAGAGATTCTTTGTCTAAGATAGATAGACGGATAGATGGACAGATGGACGGATGGATAGATGGATAGACGGATAGATGGATAGGCGGATAGATGGATGGACAGAGAGATGGATGGATCGACAGAGACGGATGGGTGGATGATATAGAGATTGATAGGGGGGTCGATTAATGGATGGATGGATGATAGATGGGTAGATGGACTGAGGGATAGACGGATGAATAGAGGGATTGACAGAGACGGATGGATGGAGGGATGGATGGATAGACAGATGGATGGATAGAGGGGTTGACGGATGGATGGATAGATGGAGAAAGGGATAAATGGATGGATGGATGGATGGATGGATGGATCGACAGAGACGGATGGATGGATGATATAGGGATTGATAGAGGGGTCGATGGATGGATGATAGATAGATGGATAGAGGGATCAACAGAGACGGATGGACTGATGGATGGATGATAGATGGATAGATGGATGGATGGATGGATGGAGGGATGGATGGATAGATGGAGAGAGGGATAGAGGAATAGACAGATGGATAGAGGTGTCAACGGATGGATGGATGGATGATGGATGGATGGATGGATGATAGATGGAGAGACGGATAGATGGATAGACTGATAGACAGATGGATAGAGGGGTCAATGGATGGATGGATAGAGGGATCGACAGAGAGGGATGGCTGGATCAATAGACAGATAGACAGATAGATGATAGATGGATAGATGGATGGATGGATGGATGATAGATGGAGACGGATAGATGATAGACGGATAGACTGATAGATGGATAGAGCGGTTGACAGATGGATAGACAGATGGATGGATAGATGATAGACGGATGGAAGGGTAGACGGATAGATAGATGGACAGATGGATAGATGGATAGATGGATAAACGGATAGATAGATAGCGTTCATGTGCATTCACATGATTCAAGTTATAATGACAAATAATAATACAAAACACCCCCCAGCTTCGGTACAATTAATATTTTGTATATTAAGCAATAAACACTATATTCAACACAACACTCCACACACAAGGAAGACATTGAAAGATGCTGTAGTGCCAGGCATAATGAAATATCAGCCAGGCTGGTGGTGAAACTGAGTCCCAGCCTATGATGAATTACTGTGCCATTGAATTACCTGCACAGACGCACAATGTCCAGAATAGAAAAAAAATGCCTGATTGAATATGAAAACAGGATTGGAATACAAAGGACACCATGCTGTACGAGTCCCGGGACCATCCTCGTCTCTTTAATTGTTCCGAGACCTTGTTAGGTCATCCTCAGTGCGGGGGGGTTGGGGTGGGGGTTGAGTTGCTCCATCAGAGCGGCCGTGGGCAGAGAGACACCGAGGCAGAGAGGGTGAGCGGGGGCGAGGGAGGGATGAGACGTCTCGACAGATCGCTCCATCAGCACGTCTGCTCGGAGACACAACGGATGTCCTCAGACTCGGATTCGTGCTTCCGCTTTTCCCTTCTCACATCCCACCCCCCCTCCACCACACCCGCACCCTCATCACTCAGATACAGTACTCTGTAACCATACGCCACCTGTATAATAGAGGTCACCCTCCTTTTAGATTGCACTCTGTCCAGTGAATTCTTCATGATGGCATGGATCAGTTTAATCCATTATAGATGAATGTGTTGTAAATGGTAGAGAATATATACAGTATTAAAATTATGCATTTGAAATCATGTTTTCTATTTCAAATATGAATGTGCAAAAAGATTGTTCTAAGTCTATCAAAGGCCACTGTCATAAATGAGCACAAAGGAGTAGCAAAATGAACCTATATGTACATGTACAGTATATGCAGTCTTAAAGCAGCAATATAGGCAAGATCGGAGCAAATATGATTAAAAAAAAGTTATTTTTATAAAATGGTCACTATATCCTGACAGCAGTGCATGAGACAGGTAATCTGAAAAAAATCATGTGCCTCTGTGTCTTCCGGTGCTCCTAATGGCATCTGCAAGATTTCACAGACCGGAGGAAAACAACTAATCAGAGCCGGGCTGGAGCCTTGCTGTTTCTGAGCAGCTGTCAATCACTCATGAGCTCTGATCAAACGGTCAAACTAGGCAGCGCTGATCAGATATGAATCAATATTCTCTCAGTTACTCTAATGCCTATTTCTGATGAGAGAAATAGGCATTACAGTAACCGAATATTGATTCATATCTGATCAGCGCTGCCTAGTTTGACCGTTTGATCGGAGTTTGTGAGTGATTGACAGCTGCTTTCGTTGAACGAACAGCTGAAATGACCTGTGATTGGTTAAAGTCTTCCACGTCATGGGCTAGATATTCTAAAGCCTGAAAACATAGCCACGAGGAGGTGCAGAAGTTAAATTTTTTTCTCTCACTCTTGAATTACAATATGCTGAAAAGTTATTATGAAATTTTGGCCCAATGATGCCAAAAATACTCTGCCTACTGCCACTTTAAATGACACATTAGGGCTGAAAAACGGCCATGTCATTAGTGTAAGCTTTCCTTGTGGGTCTAATCTCTTCTCCTCTCCCCTCAGCTTGTTTCCAAGTTGGACCTCGTGCCCACGCTGAAGAGAGGCTGCTCCAGGATCTGTTCGCACATTACAATAAGCTCTCCCGGCCTGTGGAAAACACTTCTGACACAGTGCTAGTCCACTTTGGACTATCTATTGCCCAGCTTATTGATGTGGTGAGTAAAACCTCAGAGCATTGTTAAGTTTCACCAACCCCATATCACTATTAAAATCTAACTGAAATTCAATGGCTTTTGTTTACTGCTACAGGCAGCATACATATCTGCTCCATGAATCACTTGCCCTGAGGTCTCCTCTGAGGAAAAATGAGGAACCAAAAGGAAAAAAAAATGAAAGATTTTTTTTTTTTCATAATGCTTAATATTAAACCATCATTCTACCATAGCAACCCAGTCGCCAGAAATGAAGCTGGCATTGTATGTTTCTGCAAACCACGGATACGTTGAATGACAATGTATCTGTACCAAAAATGTGTTTCATAAATACGCTTCATTTCAGCATTTATGCTTTCAGAAACGCACAATGACACACAGTCAACATTGTGAAATGATTGGTTAGGTTTAGGCAACCAAACTACTTGGTTGTGGTTTGAAAAAAGATCACGGGGCTGACGATACTAAACAACTCACGTGACTCACCGGACTGAGGATACCGACAAGTCATGTGGCTTAAGAATGACGTGACAAAATAAGTCAACATTACTTTTAGTTTCACACTGGACATGAACACCGGTCTCCTGGTTGAAAGTCCTGTGATTGTTTGACCCATCCACCATCCCACCCACACCCACCCTAAACAGACCCTCGTGCTAATACAACATCACTTGCTCCGACCGTCAAATAACGCTGCGGGTGGTTTACATTTGAGTTAGTTGAGAACCCGGTTCGTCACATAACGTTGCTAATGGGTGCCTCCATGCAACTGTTTCCAGTGCTGTGGGGCACTTGGCAAATGGCGATATTTGACGAGTTGTAAGTGGGAACGGGTTGAGTTGTGGCGGGGGTTGGCGTTAGCAGTTAGTTACAGGTTACAACCTGGCAATAAAAAACGATTAAACATGTTTATATGTGTAAAAACGTAAATACAGTACCTTTTAAATCCCTCCCTGTTAATACCAAAGTACTGTGGTAGTAACAAAAATATATTGAACAGATGTGGTTATTTAACTGTAACAGAAAATCACAGAGCTGTACACGTGCTTACTTAAGCAGTGACATTTGCACTGAACACACTCACAAACAACTCCAAACTTGAATGTTTTATGAATATTGTCAGGATACTATAACATTAGGTCCAAAAAAAGATTATAAGTTTATATGTGTAAAAACTTACATACAGTCCCTTTAAACAGCATGTATCACTTCTCTCTGTTCAGATGCTGCTGTTGCCTTTGAGAAGTTGATTTCTGATTATGAATGTTATATTATGATGGTGTTGGTGCAATGCAGTTGTGTGAATGATATATTTTCATTTGTACTCTCTCTGTCTTATGTATTGTATTCATTATGATCATACTAGAAACCGGCTCAAAGCTACACCAGGAAAAGGGAGATAAATCTAAATTTACAGATCACTTATCAGCGGAAATGAAACCACAACGGAAGAGATTGGATTATTTTCCCAAATTAAATTCAGTTGTCAAGTATGCTAACAGTGGCAATAAATATTCAAACCCAGACACAGCTGATATCAACAAAATAACATCTTCAATCTCTTTTACCTCTTGTCTTATCTTTGCATCACAGACACAAATTTATGTTGAAGGCGTAGTCTGTTGACTAAGGTAAAAGCGTTTTATAAGGCCTCTAACTGCCATTCGGAGCCATGCAAAGTTGCCCGGTGCAGCTTCAAGATTGAATATGTGCAGCCTGCATCGCTACGTGGGATGATTCCCCAGGTTCTGTTTTTGACATACAATTAGGTGACAGTGCTTGCTCCACATGCCTGGTAGAGAGAGTCATCTCTTGGTGAAGTCATCTTCTCCTACAGTGGGTTTTCACTGACTGCTGTGTCTTAGATGTTGCTGGGAAAGAGCTGCTTGCCAGCAGTGGCAGGAAAGCAACAGACACAGTACAATGAGGGTGCTTTTGTACAAAGCACTGCCTAATAATTTTTTTTCCTGGTGCATTACTCAACTAATCTGTCTTTCTAAATAGAGGGTATGCACTATGCTTTATAACTGATTCTTGAGTACAAAGGACAAAACCTGCCAAAATCAAATGACTTGATAAATAAATAAATGTCATTAAATGTGGCAAAGATTATATCAAGATAAATGTAGCCATTAATTAATTAATAACATTTGGAATAAATGGATATTTCTGTTTTTATTTATTTATTTATCTTTGTATTAATTTGCTTATTTAGTTACTCTTCTGTTTAATTTTCCCATTTATTTATTTATGTATTTATTTTTAATATTTTTTACTATTATGTATTAATGTTTGCATTAAAATGCATTTATTTATTTTATATTTATTTTTAAATGCACGTATTTTTATGTATTTTTGCATTTATTTATTCATTATTTCTGCACGATTACCCTTTGCATTTCACCCCTTATTTATTTCTCCATACTTATTTATTTCAATATTCTTTTCTTTATACATTTCGTTTTACATTTCTTTATGCATTCCTTCCTCATTAAGCAAATAAGGGGCCTGATTTTTGATTTTGGCAGGTTCCGTTCTCCGTACTTGAGCGTACGTAGCAGCTTTGAAAAAATAAATGACTAGAAAATGAATGAAATTGTACCTACGTGATGAATGTCACAATGTTTTTCTCTTCTGTTTACATGAAATAAGGATGAAAAGAACCAGATGATGACCACAAACGTCTGGGTCAAGCAAGTATGTAATGATGACAGATAAAAACATATCCTGAAGATACAGTCCACTATAAAGCTACAGTATATAAATATGATCAATATTTTCCTACAGGAATGGAACGATTACAAACTCCGCTGGAACCCAGAGGAATATGAAAATGTCACCTCTATCCGTATTCCCTCAGAGATCATCTGGAGGCCCGACATTGTCCTCTACAACAAGTGAGTCTGTGTCAACAGCTTGTTTTTCATGTGAAGAATTTGTATTCTGGGATCTTAAATGTCGCCACATTCAAGGCAAAAATAATCACGTAGCAACTAATGTTCACATTTTGATGATTTAATTCCAACAGATGGTATGACTGGAGGGAAAGCTTGGAGATTCTGCTGTTGTGCCAAACACATTGTCCTGTGCCAATGTCGTGAAGTAATTTAGTTAAAATAAATGTGAACAAGGTCAGCCTTAATGGATGCGGATACAAACAAAACTCGGTACATCGTACAAAGCAATACATTAGGCTGGGAATTAGAAGATAAAATGTAATTGGATGTGTTTTAAAGGGCCTCAGATGAGATGCATCCAGACCTGTATTTAAATAGACCTGTATTTTTTTCACTCCAAATAAGGGAAATCAGCTAATATGAAAAACTGTATCGGAAACTGTCACAAAACTGTCAATTCCACGTCATTATACAAACATGATTTCGCTTTCTCGTGATGAGATATCTGAGGCTCAGTCATGGTATGGCAACTTTATTTGTAAAGAACGTTTCAAGCAAGGGGAGCATTTCAAAGCATTTCAAAGCCCTTTACATATGATGATACCAATTACATTTAAAGAGAAAAGAAAAGAAAAGAGAGGGTTTTTTTATCCTGAAACTATTTCATGCAGCAGTAGGCAGAATATTTTGGGCATCTTTGGGCAAAAATTCCATAATAACCTTGGTAATTTAAGTGTTCTGAGAGAAAACTAGACTTCTGTACCTCCTCATGGCTCTGTTTTCAGGCTTAAAAAATCTAGCCTGAGACAGGAGACTTTGGCCAATCAGAAGTCATTTCAGAGAGAGAGTGTTCCTATTGTGACTACACTAAAATATCTGACTTAGATTTAACTTTATTGTAATACTGAATCAGACTAAAAGGCATCATGCATTGGCTCATCAGTGGTCTTTATTAGGTCAAAACACCGGTTTACATTCTTCACGTACTGAAGCTAATTGCATCAAGGTGGACAGATGACTAGATCAGAGCATGAGCTGATGCAGGAAGTAATGGGTGGGGCTCAGGTGTGTAATGGCAGGGCTGGAATGACGGGCGGATTTCAACAAAGATTGATCAGATTATAAAGGCTGGAGATGAGAGAGAGAGAGAGGAGGATGGGGCAGCTGTCGCCATGACAGTTTTCAGAGATTAGACCACTGACTTCCAGTATTTCTTCTTTGGCACCAAAAACAACTTAGTGTGCCAAATTATACTTTTGTTTTATTGTTATTTACACAGCGCTGCACATCCAGTCCTTTATTTGCTTGGTTGAAACAACCATGTAAATATGAGTGTTATCGGTATACATATATGAACACATATTGTGTCTTTGGCGAATTTGAGCAAATACAAGCATGTAGAGGGTGAGTAAAAGAAGAGAAAATAAACTTGAATCATAGTAAATAATTCTCCAATGATGTTCTCCTGTTGAAATAGTCATTTTTGGAAGAACATCGGTGATTTAAAAGTAAGCAGTTTGTTTCCTTTGCACTTGTCACATAAAAAAGTCCTAATTTGTTCTTCAGTCAATCACTCAAATAAAATAACTTTTAGTTTGTAGTTACTGGAAGTCATTGCTTGTAATAAGAACTATTTAATTTTGCTTTATGAATAACTGCAGTGCTTGTGCTTAGTGCTAGTTAGGTGTTCACTTTAGTAAGTGGTTAACAAGACTCGGTCAAAACCGAGTACATGTCTGGACCGTGTTTGGTCAGTCTGTGAATTTGTGGCTAAATTGTTACACAAATAGTCAGTGGTCATGTCTATAATGTTATATCCAGCGGTACATGTCCACCAGGTCCGGCGAGGACACTAGGGTACACGCTGCTCCACTCAACTGGCAGTGATGTAGCCTGTCGTGGGATGCACCTGATTGGTCCCTGGTTTTCTGTTTGCCGTTTCAAACAGGAAACAACATGGCGACCTGCTCGTAAACTTTCTGTTATTCCGTTTAAACACTCCACCAAAATCTACTTCTGAAAACATTTTAAACAAGAAATATGCTATGCCACTACTGATTCTTGTTTCATTCAAGAACTAGATTGCCTGGTTTGACAGCTTGGTCTAAATTTTGTGAGCCGGACGTGATGCACTGGACGGTGTCATTTGCATAAAGGACTGTTCCCCGCCTTTTCATTTTGAAAGAGCAACGGCCAATGAGGAAACTCCAACACTTGGCCGACCAATCGTGTAACTTCATCACTCAGTCAGTCACTCAGTGACAGACTTTCCGGAGTTTTCAACTGAAACAAATGACCAAACTCCATCCACTGACGACGATTGTGAGATGTTGAAAACAAGAAAATTTGGATTTAAGATTCAAGGTCCACTTCAGTTAAGATTTATCATCTAAAAGTATTGCTTGAAAAAGTTGGCCAGAATTAAAGTCTTGTAATGCAACTCTTGATGAAGGTAAAAATGTAAAGTACATTTTGAGAATATTTCCCACTCTTATATCCTGTTCTTTATTTGTAGTGCTGATGGCGACTTCGCAGTGACTCACCTCACGAAGGCACATCTGTTCTATGACGGTCAGATAAAGTGGATGCCGCCGGCCATTTACAAGTCTTCGTGCAGCATAGATGTCACCTTTTTCCCTTTTGACCAGCAAAGCTGCAAGATGAAGTTTGGCTCGTGGACCTATGACCGTGCCAAAATTGACCTGATCAGCATGGCCAGCGACGTGGACCAGATGGACTACTGGGAGAGCGGCGAGTGGGTCATTATCAATGCAGTGGGCAAGTACAATACCAAAAAGTATGAGTGCTGCACAGAGATCTACGCAGACATCACTTACTACTTCATCATCCGGAGGCTACCGTTGTTCTACACCATTAACCTCATCATCCCCTGTCTTCTTATCTCCTGTTTGACTGTGCTGGTGTTTTATCTGCCATCGCAATGTGGAGAGAAGATCACCTTGTGTATCTCGGTGTTACTGTCCCTAACGGTGTTCCTCTTGCTGATCACAGAGATTATACCGTCTACATCGCTGGTGATTCCACTGATTGGTGAATATCTGCTGTTCACCATGGTCTTTGTCACACTCTCCATAATAATTACCGTCTTTGTGTTAAACGTACACCACCGATCACCACAAACCCATGGCATGCCTCACTGGGTGCGGAGAGTATTCTTGGACATGGTGCCTCGAGTCCTCTTCATGAAACGTCCACCTGGCACAGCCAAGCAGAACTGCAAGAAGCTCATCGAGATGCTGCACCGTCCTACCACCATATCTGCAACAGGCAACTCGTTGGCCTATTGGACAGGGTTGGAGACAGGGTTGAGACAGATGGGCCAGGTAGAGAAAACACTCCCAAAAACTCCATCCGACAGTCCAAGCATCCTTGTCTGCTCACCCTCTCCACCCTCTTCCCCTCTTGAGGACCGTAACGAGGAAGATCACCCGCTGAAGGCCAACATTTTCTGCCGGTCCACATCCGGTCAGTATTCAGTTCTCTCCGAGAAACAACCCTCACGGGGACACAACTCCGCAGCCTCGTCTTCTTCCCAATTGTCCTTGCCCCCAAATTTGCCACTGGGTCCAGTCCGCAGCCTATCCAGGGAAGAACCAAATACACTGGCCCCAAATGGTCGCTCCCACAGCGTAGAGCAAATGTCTGACCAACAGAATGAGCTTCCTCAGATAGCTGGGCATCGGTGTCGCTCCCGCAGCTTCCAGTATTGCTGTCTGCATGATGAAGGGCCTGGACTCTTGGCAATCGCAGGGTGGATGAAGAAACAAGCCCCTTTAGATCACCTAGCTGGAACCCTCACAGTTGAGTCCACTAAAGATGCGAGTACCCAACAGGACACCTTGGTCCCAACTATTTCCCCAGCTATGCAACGGGCCATAGAGGGAGTTCAATACGTCGCTGATCATCTCAGGGCAGAGGATGCAGATTTTTCAGTGAGTTGAAATTATCTTTATTTAAAGGACCCATATTGTAAAAAGTGAGATTGTCATGTCTGTTATAGTGTAAAACAGGTTTAAGTGCTATATAAATAATGTGAAAGTATTGAAACGTTCAAAATACGGAGAAATACACACAGCCCGTATTCAGAAATTGTGCGTTTGAAACAAGCCGTCAGGATTTCTGTCCATTTGTGATGTCACAAATATACAATATTTAGACCATCACACAGCTTTAAACGTAAATATTCTTAATGTGTCCCAGTTTATTTCCGGTTGCAGCGTATGTAAATGAAATCAGCTGACAGGAAGTAAACATGGACCCAAACCGTTGAAATTAGCTAAAACGGAGCGTTTCAGACAGAGGGTGAAAACAGGCATATTCAGACAGACAGTATGAGGAATGTAAAGTTATTTTTTTAACATTAAAGCATGTAAACATGTTCTGGTAGAAACACAAAATACAAGTATGAACTTGACAATGAGCATAATATGGGAACTTTAAGTAATCAGTAAAGCATTGGTAATGACATAATAGTTTCTGGATGTTTATGTAATGCTCATATTTTGGGAAAAAATGTCTAATGGAGCTCCTTATAACTCAATGTGGCTTAAATTAGTTTGTCAGATTCAATATTTTTTAGGTCTGTCAAAGTTAACGCGATAATAACGCGCTAACGCAAATTTGTTTCAATGCCACTCATTTCTTTAACGCATTGACGCAACTTGCGATTTTTAGGTTGTAGCAGGCTCAGTTTTAAAGCTCGAGGGAAGATACTGGTATGAATCTAGAAAACCTAAGGAGTCCATTGATACCAACCATGTCATAGGTTGTCGTGAAGGAGACTAAATAACGCTCCAAACTTGCACTAAATTTTGGCAAGCAAAAACTGGCATGGCCATTTTCAAAGGGGTCCCTTGACCTCTGACCTCAAGATATGTGAATGAAAATGGGATCTACGGGTACCCACGAGTCTCCCCTTTACAGACATGCCCACTTTATGATAATCACATGCAGTTTGGGGCAAGTCATAGTCAAGTCAGCACACTGACACACTGACAGCTGTTGTTGCCTGTTGGGCTGCAGTTTGACATGTTATGATTTGAGCATATCTTTTTTATGCTAAATGCAGTACCTGTGAGGGTTTCTGGACAATATTTGTCATTGTTTTGTGTCGGTAATTAATTTACAATAATAAATATATACTTACATTTAAATAAAGCAGCATATTGGCCCCACTCCCATGTTGATAAGAGTATTAAATACTTGACAAATCTCCCTTTAAGGTACATTTTGAATATAAAAAAAATGTGTGATTAATTTGTGATTAATCACGATTAAATAATCGATTGACAGCCCTAATATTTTTGGATCCCCTCAGCACATGCAATAGGGCTGTCACCTGAAATATGAACTACTATTTTAATGAGGAAAACAAATAATATTCAATCTGTAATCATCTGTACGAATTCTAAATTCTCAGCGCAACAGGCCGTGTCCTGTAATCCAACCGTAAATTCTGTCAACGTCTGTTTGACGAATTGTTGTAAAACTTACTTACATTGCATAATAAATAGTTTCCCACAGCAAAATGGCCATCAGACAAGTGACAATTTATTGATAAATTTGCCTCACTTTTGTTGTTATGTCATACTGCTGGTCTTTAGTTTTGACAGCGTAAAAAAGTTACATAACTTGTCTTTATCGCTTTGAAATGCAACAGTGAAAATTAATTTTGATTAGTAAACTGCCAAGCAGCAAAAAGCTTTTTTTTAAGTATACAGTACTGATTCAGTTTTAATTGCTGAGTCGCTGGCAAAAAAAATGAAAGCTGTCTTTGTGGAATGGGAGGAGAAGTTCAAAAATCTGTACAATTATTCTAAGAAGGTTATTGCATTCATTGACACCAGTCATTGTCAACACTACAATGCACTTTCTTTCACTACAAAAGGCCCGTCTTTGAAACAATGGGATCTCTGTAATTTGACCTTGAATTTTTCATAAGACAGACGAGCAAGAATTGACTGACATTTAGGCGATAGCTGCCTCATAATGAAAAAATCAGCCATTCGAGAGAAATCAATCAAGGGTGAAAACTGACAGCTGGTAAAAAGAAAGGTGGTGTGGTGTGAAATTTGAAATGTCCCTCTCTTGCTGTGTCTCTTCTCTGCTATAGGTGAAAGAAGACTGGAAGTATGTGGCCATGGTCATTGACAGGATATTCCTCTGGATGTTTGTACTGGTGTGTATACTGGGATCAGTGGGACTCTTTCTCCCTCCGTGGCTGGCTGGAATGATCTAGACTTGAACACTTGACAGGAAGACACACTGTTTTATCTTGTAAAAAAAAAGGTTTATCGTTCCTCTTTTTATTTTTCAAAGGATCTACAAGTCACACTCCTTGGTCTTGCCCCAGGTTATCGAAAGGTTACTCACGGAGGAACGAGATGAAATATCTCTCATTGATTCCAGTGGGCATATAAATTCTTTATGAGGGCAAAAGGCCAACAGCGAAAATATCCTTCCACACCACTCCATTTTGACATTGAGCTGTACAGCTCACGCTGTCACCTTCATTAAAAAACGAGAGTTTGACCAATTTACATCCGTAAAACCAAGACTCAGGAAAAGATCTTTTTTTTTTTTTGGAGAATGCAAGATGTTTATAAGACTGTATACGGTTTGGTTTAAATCTTAATTTGAACAATCTTACAACAATGTCAATGTTATAGTATCCTGACTTTTTTTTGCAAAGGTCACTGCTTAGGTAAGCACAGCTCTGTGATGTTCTAATCCTAGCAGTTATACATAAATACATCTATTCAATATTTCTTTTGTTACTACCACAGCACTTTGGTGTCAACAGGGAGAGATTTAAAGTCACTCTCCGGTCATGCATAGCCCTTCCTCCCCTCAACCTGCAGCCCCCTTAAAAGGCAAGGGCACATTTTAATGTTTTCTATTGCTTGATAAATGAGTAGAATAGGAGTGGAATGATTGGCTTGATTTTCATTTTTTTTTTTTTTTTGTCAAGCATGATTTTTAAGCCCATAATCATGAATTTTAGGCATTGGTATTTAAAGTTAAAGGTGAATATCAATAAATAACTGCCACATTATTCTGGAGACATTTGTATTATCTTGAATAAAGAAAACCAGCCTCTACACTGCATTTTACATTGTGTACCATGCAATCACATCTGACAGGAAATTGAATGCTTTCATACTGTAGCGCTGAAAAAAGAGAAAAAGGGAAGCTGTTCCTGATGCACACAGTGAGTTGAGGGTTTCAGGCAGTTGCAGATAGTGGAAGGAGTGAAAAGCTGATGATGAAGTCACCTCTGAATATGTATAACGTGTCTAGAGCGATACCAGTGAACAGAGAAGTGTTGATGGGAAATGTTAATTCATACACCAATCACCAAGGTATCACATATTTTGATGCATATTAAAATGTGGCACATCCATTACCATGCAAAGAAAAGTATTATTATTGTTATTATATACATGAGGCAGATTTTACAAGGACTATAGAGTGCTTCAGGGATGATATATTTTTGTAGGCCAAACGAGAAGTTAGCATCGCCCTGGTTCCCTCAACAAAAAGCCAATGGGATTTTTCCATTGGGTTTTGGATTACTGCAGAAAATAAGCTCTGTGGCAAACAGATGTTTATGATACTTAGACGTTTTGTTCAGCAAGATAATCTTCACAAATAAACACCACTTTTATGATCTTTGAAACGGGAATGCAATTGGTCAAAAGTAAAAAGCTAACGTTAGGCTATAAATGAACTACACCACGGTCGCATGAGCACGGGTACACAACGAGGCTGAAAAGGCAGACGAGTCGGCGTGACGACGTTTAGTAGTCTCATTTAGCCACTTGTTAAAGACACGTAAAAGCTTCAAAATTCACAAGTGGGGTATTTACTGACGTATTTTATATTGTAGAACAAAACGTTAAAATCTCTTCAGCTTGTGTTGACCACAGACCTTATTTTAGGCATCTAACTAAAAACCCATTGACTTCCAGACGAGGGAACTGGAAGTCCTAAAATTCATTTTGGGACTCATTCCTGTAGCACTCTACTTTTTAAAAGCTCTGTTAATAACATCTCTTAGATATTGCCTGACTTTTGCTGCTTCACTTAATGAATCTTTCCAATGTCTGCAACAGCTAAAATGAACAGAATTTAAACTCACTAATGATTAAACCGATGGTTCTGTGCAAAACTGTTACAACTATTAAGCAAACAATGAGCTCCTGGATGAAAGCCCTGTGTTTGTTGGACCCATCCACCTCCGCTCCTGTGTCTCTTTCGCTCTTTAAACTACGTCACCACAGCACTTTCTCTGAGCGCTTAATATTAACGCGAAGGGTTTACATTGTAGTCAATGGAAAGCCCGGCGCGTCTCCTACGGCTGCTAAAGAGTGCGTCGGTATTGAACGCCGACGGCCGTGAACAAAGCGTCCGTATTTGACGCCCTGGGAATGAGAACAGGCGGGTTTCTCTGGTGTTAAAATGGCATTACATTTGGTGAAGAGTGCATGATGACTTGTTTAGGACTCGAAACTCAAAGTTTAGGACCTGGGACTTGCCTGTCTTGACCTGGGACTTAAGTGCAAAGATTTGATATTTACTTGTAACTTGCAAAACAACAACTTGGTCCCACCTCTGTCTGCATCCTTCTGCTCCACCTCAGTAAAATCTGAATTTGATTAGATTTAAAAGCATGTAACGTTACACCTGAATGCCCAAAGTGATGACCTACATTTCGACCTCCGCCAACAAACTATTGTATTTCCACTGGCTCAGCAGAAGACCAACCATTGATCATTGCGTAAAAACACAGACGGGAGAATATTGCAATTAAGCACAATATGGAAAGACAGCACTTTAAACAAGGTGAAATACCTGCAGTGCTCCTGTATTCATTCATTGATTCCAGCACATAATTTGCAGAAGAAAAGGCTGGATGAACACAAAGTAGCTTTGTTGCAACTCCAAATGAGTTAAAAGCACAGCTTTATAAAAAAAGATGAGCTTAAGTTAGTCTTTTGTTTGTAGGCAAAGATTCAAATATGAACGGATATTAATTTCCATTTGTCCTTCCAGTTTTCTTGTATCGTCAACTGAATTCTGAAATGAAATGAGGATGGTCTTTATGAAAATACATGTTAATTTTATTAAATGATAAGACGTGCCTTTTCAGCAGGGATTTCATATGCATAATTTCAGTATTATTAGTATTATACTTGTACAAAGGTAAATTATAAATGTGTACATCAGATGGCAGAGCTTTATAAAGGTCCTCTGTAATGGCTGCCTCAAGAAAGCAATGCAAAATGCCATGCAAGTACACATTAATTACAACTAAATGTCATGTTATTACATTTACCTTGATGAAAAATTGACCTTCAGTACTAATTTCAATTAAGTGATTGTCTTTGCAGATACATATGCCAGGACTTTGATAATTAATTTAGACAAGGAGACATGCTTTAATTTAATAGATGGCACATGATGAACCTGGTGGTAATGCTGCTAGCTGCTGTACAGACTGTAAAGATGGGAGACATCTTCCTGTATAGTTATGGATGCATGCACTGTGTGTAGGTATTTAGGCCCATGTTAGTATGCATAGTCCTATGCGTAGTAGCTCTAGTCCCCAAGCTGACTGTCTGATGTTTCCAGATGATTCATTTTAAAAAGGGAATCCTGAGCAAACTCCAAATGTTCCATCCAATAAAGATTGTGTGATATGGTATAAAAGATCTGGAAAAATCAGTAAAGTAAATGGATCATGAGATGCAATTGTTTGGTCAAACTATTTCAGACCTACTGTAGCAGGAACTTCCACAGAAGCGGTTTTGAGTACTTCGCCAGGTGTTTATATTTCTGCGGACAGATTTTGTCACAGTGATAGCATCGCAACCGTGCATGATGCAGTTCCCAAACAATACAGGTTTGTAGTTTAGATCAAAATGAAGGCCGAGTTCGAAGATGGGTGTGGTCCGTGTAAGGGCACCGGAAGTAGGGGGGTAGGAAATGGGAAAGGGGTCATTTGCAACCCCACAATATGCCCCTGGCCCAATTTGGCATCGCAGCTGTGATCCCATTGCAAGATGATCTCTAGTTCAGTCTGCAACAGAGGAAAACATGAAAACAAGACTCAATCAAAGCCAAGTATATGGCTGGACCGGCTACTGGGTCTGTGAATTTGTGGCTAAATTGTCACACAAATAGTCAGTGGTCATGTCTATAATGTTAAATCCGGTACGTGTCCACCAGGTCTGGCGAGGACACTAGGGGACACGCTGCTGCGTACCCTATCGTGGATTGCACCTGATTGATCCCTGGTTTTCTGCTCGCCGTTTCAAACAGGAAACAACATGGCGGCCTGCTCGTAAACTTTTTGTAAATCCGTCTAAACAATTCACCAAAATCTACTTCTGAAAACATTTTAAGCCGGAAATAGGCGATGCCACTACTGAATCTCATTTCATTTTAGAACTAGATCGCCTAGTTTGACAGCTTGGTCCAACTTTCGTGAACTGGATGCGTCCCGCTGGGCGGGTTCATTTGCATAAAGCGCTGTTCCTCGCCTTTTCATTTTGAAAGTGCAACGGCCAATGAGGAAACTCCACTCGGCCGACCAATCGTGTAACTTCATCACTCACTCACTCAGTGGTCCAGCCAAAAAGTGGTTTACAACTTTCTGAAACCACCGCATACTATACAACTGTGAACATCCACATAAACTAAAATTTGTCATGATGGTTGTAAAACGCATACAAAAATGGTGAATAGTGCAAATTTCTTAACAAAATACAAGCTGTCAGACTGCAAATTCGTACCACGGAGAGCCAGGTGGAATACCACTAGAAAGCTCTACCTACTCTACACATTCATGGGTCATCCCCTGTAGCCTGGCAACCCTCAGCTGAACAGCTTAACGTGAGCAAAACATCTGTCAAGGTGGCCTTCCAATCAATTTTCCCATCACATCTCCTTAATCACATAATCCGGGCTCTGATAAGTGCCGATTAGCAGTGAAAACTCCCCTAATAGGCCAGTCTGAATCCATACACGAGACAGACGTCTGCAGGAGTGTGCAGTGCATACAGACGGCCAAGGATAGACAACACACCTAGACCTGAACACACACACACACACACACACACACAGAGTAAATCTGCTGTTGGCTGGGCGGTGGTACCCTCAGGGGCCCGAGGCTCATAAATGGGGTAAAGCGTGAAGCAGACCCTCAAGGGATCCCATTAAGTCAACACACATACGCTGCATTTTGCCATTTTTCCCCAACGATCAGCAATTTCAGTGTGATCCCCCCAGTCACTGGCAATCTAAAAGTGCTGCCACTCATCAGATCAGAGTGCGAGCGGGGCTTCCCTCAGGATACCGAGTGGAGGGTTCATGAGTTCTGCATGTACGGCTTGCCCTCTGCTCCGCCAGTCCATCCAGAAGCTTCAGGGAGGGCTTACAAAGTGCACTGTATCTCCCTGCTGATTGCTTTAACATTAGGTATTTACTATCTCTTTCCCCTTAGGGACAACACTATCGCTAGGACTTGCTGATGGTCACCAAATTTTCTGACAGTTTTTCATTTTTCATGGACTCAGGGTCACACTAAACTTCAGCCTATTTCAGCGGGCCTGATTCTTTTGGAAATAATTCATTAAAGGTATAACATGCAAGAATGAACAAAAAAAAAACATCGTAGGTTGGTGTCTATTTCTGCAGAGACCCTGTAGCCCTCTGACTGTATTTTCTCTTTTCTTCTTATTTTGCTTTACTTGGGACGTTTCTGGGCTTCAGCAAACAGCCTTTGGCCCCACCTGGAGATGTAACCCCCCTCCAATAACAGCACACAGGGTGTGCAGCCCGTTCAGGTGGTCAAATGCCGCGGCTTTGTCACACCCCTCAGCTTCTGATACAGACTCACGAGTCCCCCTTTACTCTGACAGATACAAAGCAGATGAGAACGGGTTGAGTTATGTGCATGTGTTTCAGTGATCCCCCTGCTCCTCTCTGTGCTGTGAGTGCAGCTATGATTGGTGATCTGTAGTTCGACGAGAGCAGCGCTGAGGCACAGCCAGCAGACAGGAAGACTGCATTCATTCAGAATCCGGCAACTCGCCACCTTCCCGCAGGGTTATGCAGAGTTAGTTGTGTGTTTTAGAATGTAACCGCGATGGAACAATCAGAAAATAACGTTTTATTTCTTGAATTTACTGCTTTGTTCTCACTAACGCCGCTCCCTCTCTTCATTCAGTCTATAGCTCGCTTGAATTTGCTGCTCTCTCTCTCTCTCTCTCTCGTTGAGCTTTGGAGATGTGGCCAACTTTGAATGCCGTGTGTTTACAAAATAGGAACTGACAATGGTTACATATTATAGAGAGACAAAGTCCCCAGTGCACCACCATGGGACTTTTTTCCGGAAAAACGGTAGTCAACGACGAGAGACAGATATTTTTTTGATCCCGTTTGAATTGCACCATGAATCGCACAATCGTTTATCAATTTAAAAAACAATTTTGCAAGTCAAGAAAGTCGCAGTTTGTTGTAAAACTGTTGACATATCAGACTGTGAAAATACGTAATTTAAAAGACTACACACACAAAAGTCGCGTAAGTGACATCTCTCTCTCGCTTAAGCTATGATTACTGTGTGTTTCGTACTGGGATGTACTCACACCAGCAACGGGTCTCACTCGTTCTTTCTCTTCCTGGCTGATAAAAAGACCAGAAGCCTGTACTGCGAAGCGAGCTCAACATACCAAGGGTATTTTCTCGTTATCTGGCTTAACTAACCCTAACAAACGAGATCTCGCTAAGCGGTCCTACGACGCTGGTTATCAACTCGGTAAATCAACCCAGGGTCTCTCAGTCTGGCTGTAAGTGTGTTCACAAGAAAGGGGCGCTGTTTGTAGTACGTGACCAATCACGGACATGGACAAATCTACAGACTTGCAGAGAGACAGGCAGAGCGGCACATTTCACAAAGGAAGAGCAAACTATATTAGACAAATACGAAGAACTTAAATACATAATCAGACTAATAGTAACACAGTTGAAGCTGCCAAATGCAGGAAGAACAGCTGGCAAAAGAAAAAACTCCCGATGTGTGAATACGTAAATCAACAGACTTATTCATTTAATGGAATACTCAAAAGTCAGATAGTCATTTGGCTATAAATAGCTTTAAGAAGTGTAATGGAAGAATGGATTACACTGCTATGCACTTTAAGAAATATGCGGCGTGTGACTATTTCAACCTTCTTTCAGCTGCGTCCCCGTCTCCGGCGGTGTGAAACGGACTCAAAAGCAAGTAAAAAAATAAATATAAAAACATAATTCAAAGCGGTAAACACCCACAGCATAAATCCAGCTATCCTTCCTGCATTGGTCAGTTTAAACTGTGTTGTTTTTAGATTATTTGGATTATGACTTAAACTTCTTCATAGTATGTGTGTAATATTATCATACGATCTGTGCACCGAGCTCTGATTGGTCAGTAGGCGGTACTTTTATACAAGTTGATCTCTTATCTGGAACATAACCTGCTCCTGAGCAGGTTAGATGTTCATCATCAGTTACCATGGCGATCTACCCCGGTAAGAAGTGATCCACTTTCGTAGGACAGAAAACCCTGATTGGTTAACACTGAAGTTACCTCGCTAACCGCAAATCAGGTAAGATAACGTTTCATTTGTGTGTGGAACGTAACTGCAAAATTACATTTTAAACATGTGTGATTCATGGTGCAATTCAAAATATTTGTCTGACCGTTTACTACCATACATATTTTTTCCGAAATAAGGTCCCATGGGGTTCACTGGACGAGGTGGGACTTCGCATCTCTATACCTTACATAGTAAACATATGCAGCAAATACAGTAGTTTTGTGTTTTTTTTAAATTTTGCCCTGTTTAGCTGTATCACATTCAGTTTAGAAATTGCTCATTAAAGGTCCCATATTGTAAAAAGTGAGACTTTCATGTCTTTTATATTATGAAGCAGGTTTAAGTGCTTTATAAATACTGTTAAACTATCAAAACACTCAAAATATTACGAAACACACACAGCCCGCATTTAGAAATTGTGCGTTTGAAACAAGCTGTTAGGATTTCTGTCCATTTGTGATGTCACAAATATACAATATTTAGACCATTACACGGTTTTAAACGTAAATATGCTGAATGTGTCCCAATTTATTTCCTGTTGCATTGTATGTAAATATCATCAGCTGACAGGAAGTAAATTTGGACCCAAACTGTTGCCTAGCAACGCAATTCCATTGAAATGCACTAAAATGGAGCATTTCAGACAGAGGGTATATACAGGTATATTCAGGCAGACAGTATGAGGAAAATAAAGTTTTTTTTTTAACATTACAGCATGTAAACATAGTAGAAAAACAAAATACAAGTATGAACCTGAACATGAGCTCGATATGGGACCTTTAAAAGAATTAAGATCTAATCTACAGCTACCTAACATCACGACTAAAAACTTTACTTGAGAGTGTGGAAGGCAGCAAGGTAGACGCAGTCACTCATTACTCAATCCGCCCACCGCCTACAGAAAATGTGTGTCCAATCTATGAGCACACAAGCTGCTGTCCAAATTCATTATTTAATGGAGAGGTTATGGTCGTAGCTTCAAAGACGCTGTGTATGAGCCGGTAAGAGGCGTGGGCGATTGGAGGGGCTTCACTTCAAAACTGTGTAAAGGTCTTCCAACTCCTGAGGATGTGATTTAAAAGTCAGTCAGAAATCCAAGTCAGGGTATGCTGCAGTAACCATCGGATCAGCCTCTGGCCAGAATTATTGAAACCTCTCCCAGAAAAGTATAACAAAGGAACACATTAAAAATTCAGTGGTGGAGAAACATTTCTTTACACTAGAGTTTAGTTGTGTAAAGGTGTATGGTTAAAAAAGAAAAAAAATGCACAGTACAGTAGGTTCTCCAGACACAGGGTTTTTAGTGTTGATGAAGAAAAATACACTGACAAATTGCTCATCACAAATCAAATTTAGTTATTGTGAACGGTACAATTTGAAACCAAACAACTGTTCACACAAAATAAACAGCTAGGTCCTCGAAAAAAAAAATGAGAAACAGAATTGATCTTCAGCAAATGCTGCATTCTGCATAAAACGGGCATCACCGCCAGCTCGAATCAATGATGTCAGTGAGAAATAATGCTAAAAAATGTCTTTAAAAAAAAAAAAAAACAGTGTAGCAAATAACTGACAACAGGCAAGGGACAAAAGTTCATTCCAGGCAGGCAGTGCTTCCCTTTATCCTTCGAGTCTTG
>CAKAOI010049865.1:0-16141 GCA_916701655.1 Sebastiscus albofasciatus
TGTATGTATGTATGTATATGTATTTGTATATATATATATATATATATATATATATACATATATATGTATATATATATATATATATACACATATACACATTATTTAATAATTATGGTTAAGAAACAAAACTGCTCCGTTAGGTTTAGGAAAAGATTGGCTTGGTTAGGATTAGGCAACAAACTACTTAGTTATGCTTAGGAAAAGAATGGCTTGGTTAGGATTAGGTAACAAAACTACTTGGTTAGGTTTGGGAAAAGATTGACTTGGTTAGGTTTAGCCAACAAACTACTTAGTAAGGTTTAGGAAAAGATCGGTTCGGTTAGGCTTGGGCAACAAACTACTTAGTTAGGTTTAGGAAAGATAGACTTGGTTAGGATTAAGCAACACAACTACTTAGTTAGGTTTAGGAAAATATCAACTTGGTTAGGATTAGGCAACAAAATTACTTAGTTAGGTTTAGGGAAGATCAAGTTGGTTAGGATTAGGTAACAAAACATATTAGTTAGGTTTAGGAAAATATCAACTTGGTTAGGTTTAGGCAACAAAACTACTTAGTCAGGTTTAGGAAAAGATTGACTTGGTTAGATTTAGGCAGAAAACTTCTTAGTTAGGTTTAGGAAAAGATCGATTTGGTTAGATTTAGGCAACATACTTAGTTAGGTTTAGGAAAAGATCGATTTGGTTAGATTTAGGCAACATACTTAGTTAGGTTTAGGAAAAGATCGACTGGAAGAGGTCCCCTTGAGCATACAGTCATAAATGAGCACAGATAATATTAGGCTGATGGGGCCGGTAGTATGCAAAGTTAGCCGTGGACAGACAGACGGATGCATACACAAGACCAAACACATAATCTCCTCAATTCCAACACCATAAAAACCCACAAGAGGCACATTTTGTACCGCAGTTGTTCAAAACCATCTAGAGCTTCAATATGGATGCCCGGAGGGTGTGTTGCAACGTTCTGTTGAACAACCTTTTCTTCGCCGTCCTAACGGGTGCGAGCCAGAGTTCAGAGAAGGGACAAAAGCAGGTTGTGCTGCCTGAGATCAACAACAGCGTTTCGTTAAAAAAAAAAAAAAAAAAAAAAAAAAAAATGAAAAGAAAGGGAAACTGCTTTTAATGAGAGAGATGGGGTGAGGGGTGGGAGGGCAGTGTAGCCGCAGGCTGGCTCATATCTGATTGTTGGAGCAGAGATGGTACAGATTGGTGTGTTTGCGAGGCCCGATCACCTGCCACTTTTCATCTTGGGAGGTCCTTCTTCTTCTTCTCCTCAGCTCCAGACCAGTCTTAACCTCGCTAAAGCTAATGTTGCCCCTCAGACACAGCCCGAATCCACCTGAAATAGAAGACCAATCTTCAAACTAAAATATAAAGTCTCAACCTGTAGAATATTTGTGAATAATCACATCTACTCTGTCCTGAAAATACTGCACTGTTTGGCTTTGAGGGACTGCACACACAGTGCCTTTAAATCTTTATCGCACCTGTAATCTTATTTATGTGTGTTCATATCGGAGTCATCAACAAGCTGCATTTCCCTTCTCAGCCTATCTGCATGCTGAATAGAGTCAAGGGGGCGGGGTGGAGGAGAATGGAAACACTTGATGAAGATGAAGTGTGCCGACACTCCTTTCATGTGCTCATGAGGCTTCTGATCACTGATGGTGAGGGTGGTAAACATCTGTTTATCAGACCTAGATCTAGAAATGCAGGGTGTTTCTGTGTTGATGGTAACACAGCCATGCAAGATATGGAAGATATCGGGGGCCAGCACTGATACTGCCTCTAGCCATTGTACTACCAAAGCACTAGTCGAGATTGATTTTCTGTATAAGCATATTAGTATCTCATTATATTATACTTAACCAATTGTGTTCATATTATACTATAATTGTTTTTTTTTTACATACTATACTATGACTTTTTAATTTTTTTGACATACAATACTATGATTTTTTTATTTTTTTGACATACTATACTATGACTTTTAAATTTTTTTGACATACAATACTATGATTTTTTTATTTTTTTGACATACTATACTATGATTTTTTTTTTGACATACTATACTATGATTTTTTTTTTGACATACTATACTATGACTTTTTTATTTTTTCGCCATACAATACTATGATTTTTTTATTTTTTCGACATACAATACTATGATTTTTTTATTTTTTTGACATACTATACTATGACTTTTTTTCGACATACTATACTATGATTTTTTAATTTTATGACTTTTTTATTTTTTTGACATACTTTATTTTTTATTTTTTTATTTTTTTTATTTTTTTGGTTACTATGACTTTTTTCAACATACTATAATAGGACTTTTTTTTTTGACATACTATATTTTTTTCGAAATACTATACTCTCTGGCGTGGAGCGGAGGTCGTGTTGCTCTGGCTCTATCTGTTTGGCGACGCCGGGAAACTGCTTGACATCGTCCTGGATCCACCTTCTCACATATGTTCACATTACATGTATTATTTTTTGTCATACGGATTGTCTATGTTGTATTTTCATTATGTTGTTGTATCCTGTACAGACTGTAAAGCCCCTTGAGGCAAATTTGTGATTTGTGATTTTGGGCTATACAAATAAAATTGACTGATTTTCTGTATAAGCATATTAGTATCTCATTATATTATACTTAACCAATTGTGTTCATATTATCTTATAATTGTTTTTTTTTTACATACAATACTATGAGACGATCGTCTCACTCCACTGTCGGGCACTGGGCATCGATGTGAGGGTGGGGATCGAACCCTGCTCTGCTGCAGCCAGAACCAGATATTTATTCCACTGAGCTATCTGACCAAATACACTGATACTGTGTTTGTTTTTGGATTTGACTTCTTCATATAAAGTTAGTCTTCAAAACTCAGTGTGTCACATAAGGATTGAACCCACAACCTCCAGTATTCCAACCAGACATTTACCACTGTGAGGTATTTCACAAGTCATAATAGAGCATGTCAAAAATAGTCATAAAAATAGTCATAAAAAAGTCATTGTATAATATTTTTAAAAAAGTGAAAAAATGATAGTATAGCTAAGACTTTTGAACTTATGACTTTTTTTCATAAAATTTTTCGACACACTATACTATGACCTTTTTTCATGAAACTTTTTGACATACTATACTATGACGTTTTTTTCATTCAATTTTTTGACATACTAAACTGACTTTTTTTCATGAAACTTTTCGACATACTCTGACCTTTTTTTGGTGAAACCTTTCGACATACTAAACTGACTTTTTTGGGAGAAATTTTTCAACATACTATTTTCTGACTTTTTTTCATGACATTTTTCGACATACTATTTTATTATTTTTTTCATGAAACTTTTCGACATACTAAACTGGCTTTTTTTCATGAAATGTTTCGACATACTACACTATGACTTTTTTTCATGAAACTTTTTGACATACTATTTTATTACTTTTTTTCATGAAACTTTTCGACATACTAAACTATGACTTTTTTTCATGAAATGTTTCGACATACTAAACTATGACTTTTTTTCATGAAATGTTTCGACATACTAAACTATGACTTTTTTTCATGACATTTTTCGACATACTATTTTTACTTTTTTCATTCAATTTTTCGACATACTAAACTGACTTTTTTTCATGAAACTTTTCGACATACTATTTTATGACTTTTTTCATTACATTTTTCGATATACTATACTATGACTTTTTAAATGTTTTTTGCATTACTATACTATGACACTTTTTTTACATACTTTACTGTGACTGTGGTGGTAGATCTGCTGTTTTTCACTGCTAGTCGAATCAAATCAGTCATTAAACACCCTGCTATCATAGAAAATGCTGTACATGTATTAAACTACAGGTTAACATGTTTGTACTAATTCAAGCCCTTCTTTATACTCATGTTATTATTCTCAGTTTCTTTGGATTCCCATGAACGCAGCGAACATCCGCAGTTACATTAATTATACCTGGTTAAATCTTTAGGTACACAAACAAGAAGCTTTACCGCTCCTTTCTCCAGTCACTCCTCCCACGTTCACCTTCTCTTCACCTCAGGGTGTGCCTCTCCCCACCTTCTGCACACACACGCACACACCTCATTAGAGTTACCTGTCAGTCAAGTCTTTCATGGCTTAGCAAACACTTCCCTCTATTAGTGGCAGTATGGGCCTGTATCTGCTGACAGCCCTGCTGCCCATCATGGTGGTCTGTCTGGTGCACAAACTTCTATTTCTGAAGCGTGGTTACGCTTTGATTCCTGCAACCCTGAAGTGTGTTATCTTTTCTGAATTGTTGATTACTCAAACAAGTTTTTTAGTGGTTTTAGTTGAATGCATTTTCAAATGAAATATATATTTTTAGTAGAAGATTGTTGTCCTCTAATGTAGGATGTGACTTCTGCTGTTTTCAGACTAAACAATGATCCTTATCGTACCTTTAGCAGCACTCAGCCTCGCTCTGTGCGTGCGTGCGTGTGAGTGTTTGCCCGCCCAGGTATTGCATGCCACCAGCTGCACGCTCAAAAATGCAGTAGATCTCGTGTTCAAGGGTGACGTTCATTACAACTGAAGTGGCGAGCAGCCAAAACGGCAGCCGCCCACTTGTTCACCTGCGTGCCAGCAGACACTGTAGCCTGCCCAACCACCTGTGGAGGAGGGTGTGCATGTTTTCTAGTGTACTCTATGAGGGACACATGTTCTCACATTGACAGGAAGATGGAAAATGCCCTCAGGTCTGAGAGCATTTTGACCAATTTACACTTCAGGGATATGATTAAGCCCTTAAGTATTAAGTATAGTGTATCAAATAAAGTCCTACTATAGTACATCAAAAAATCATAGTATTGTATGTTGAAAAAAAGTCATTTGTCGTATGTTGAAAAAAAGTCATTTGTCGTATGTTGAAAAAAGTCATAGTATTCTATGTCTAAAAAAGGTCATAGTATTGTATGTCGAGAAAAAAAGTCATAGTATTGTATGTCGAAAAAAAAGTCATAGTATAGTATGTTGAAAAAAAAAATCATACAATGGTATGTTGGAAAAAAAAGTTATAGTATAAGAGGGAATTTTGTACTAAAGAGACTGTAACTTTGGACAACCTTATCTCCTAAAAATTACATTCTCATAGAACTAGACTGCATTACGGTCACAGTTTTAAACATGTGGTTAACGTTGTGAATTGAAACAAAACAAAATGCAATAAACTTTCTTGGTTATATTTAGTAAAAGATCACGGTTTGGCTTAATATAAGTGCATTCACCAATGAAACAGGCACTCTGAATGATACGACATCTAACACAAGAGTCTACAACAAACGGTTCTTGAGTTATGAAAGTGGGCAGGCCTAACGCGTAGGGGCGGGACTATGTGTCTATTTTACTATGTAAATGACCTCAGGCCTGGACCGTCGTCATTGCTGAGAAATTTAGAGCTGATTTGACAAAGTACACTGAAGTTAAAACAACTTCCTGTTTCATGATGAATCAGGCCAAATGGCCTTCGTTGCCCGACGTTGACTTTGCTCGGGCCCTAAATATAACCACACATGGTTATAGTACTGTGTTGCTGTAGCTAACATAAAAGTTTATTTGTAGTAATTTAACTCAATGTAATAAATAATCACATTGAACATCAAACTTCGTAATAAAAATCAATGGAGAAGCAAGAACAGGATATCGGTAAACATGTCACATACCAAGAACGCTGCCAAAGACATGAAATGTGGCAGATTGCAGTGGATAGAAGCCAAACCATGAGGCTGTCCTGCTCTCAATTGACTTCCTGACTGAGTCACATGGTACAAAGGTCAAATGATTAAAGACACACACTGATGCTGCACAAACCTCTGCCAGAAGGGGGAGGCAAACGAAACCAAAGGAGAACAATATCCTGATGGAGACACAAGAATGCTAATTCTTTTCTGGGTTTTGGACTGGATGGGACACAAAACACAGGATTCTCACCCAGAAGACCAGAGTTCAAATCCTGTGTGGAACCGCACAATTTGTAGTTGTCTTTGTGTTCATAGTTATTCTAAAGAATTTCTAGTTTTGTTACCTAAACCTAAAGAAGTTGTAGTTTTGTTGCCTAAACCTAAAGAAGTTGTAGTTTTGTTGCCTAAACCTAAAGAAGTTGTAGTTTTGTTGCCTAAACCTAAAAAAGTTGTAGTTTTGTTGCCTAAACATAAAGAAGTTGTAGTTGTGTTGCCTAAACCTAAAGAAGTTGTAGTTTTGTTGCCTAAACATAAAGAAGTTGTAGTTTGGTCAACTAAACCTAAAGAAGTTGTAGTTTTGTTGCCTAAACCTAAAGAAGTTGTAGTTTTGTTGCCTAAACTAAAGAAGTTGTAGTTTTGTTGCCTAAACATAAAGAAGTTGTAGTTTTGTTGCCTAAACCTAAAGAAATTGAAGTTTGTGTTCAAAACGTTTCATTCAGTTTTACAACATGTTAGAAGGTGTTGCTTTTATGTTTCCCTTTTATAACACAGTAGGCGTAGTAGGCCCCTAATGACCCACATGTATGGTGCTTATAGCGACTGATAACGCCTATTTAATGGCCTGACAACAGTGGAATCTGTGTTTACATGTCTACGTGCATGCACATGTGTGTGTACATAGGGCGGTGTTTGCCCTGCTCTGCATGCAGATAATAGTTATGTCTGGGCTGCTGCAGGAATGCAGCAGGTACTATACATTAAAAAATCGAGGCAGCGTTTCCATGACTGCTTTTGAAGTGGTGGTTTCCTGGAGCAGTGTTGCCAACACTCATTCCTGTCTTTTTGTGTTGATATAATTCCTAATTCCTCCTCTTACTTGTTGGAATGTCCATTGAAGAAAGAGACAACGGCAGCCAGTGAATGAGAGCTTGACCTGCCAGTGAGCGAGCATAAATTAACTTCGCAGGAGACGAGCTGCAGATTCAAATCCAAATCGCTGCAGAAACACGAAGGGTTATGACTAGATTGTGTGTCACTGCAGTAAAAAACGCAGATTCGTACTTTAAAAAAAAAAAAAACCCTGTTGGTAACCACCACCTGATTCTCACAGAGGCTGACCACAGCTCTTTGTGGAGACTTTTAAGTCACTCTCGGCGGATCCATGGCAACCACTTGTTGAAGCCTCACTGCTTGTTGCTAAGTGATGGGATGTATTGGACCAGAAAATCCTTTCCATTGACACTCCCTCCACCCCCTTCTCCACCCACTCCTCTCCCTACCCCGTCCCCTCCCCGCCCATGGACCGCAGCCAAAACAACCCACATGTATGCTCCAACTTCCGCTAGTTGCAGGGCAAGAAACGCTCCTTTGGTACGTTGCCAAAATTCAACCTGTATTTAAATACGCTGCTCACCGAAAGAGGTTAAAAGGTGCTATTCTAACTTTTTATTATAGACAAGGTTTTATCCACATATCCCCATGCTTACTATCTAAGAATGTTTAATCAAATAAATTGTCTTTACTCTGATTTTTACAGCTTTTCTGTGATCGGAGAACTTTGTGAAGAACCCTTAATGTCGACACGGTTCCTGAGTCCTTGAGATAATTCCAAAGGTTCTCAATGAGGTTCAAGGGATCCTTGAGAGACTCAGGAAGTTCCAGAGAGGTTCTGGGGGTCCGAGAAGGAATAGTACAATAATAGGCCTATAAATAAAAGTTATGACACTATGATTTTACTATAATTTGCCGCTCTAGAAGTCTCATTGCAACCGTACACAAGTTTCATAATAAAACACAAGGCCTATTTAAATACGCTGTTCACAGAAAAGAGGTTAAAAGGTGCTATTCTAACTTTAAATGATTGAGTTCTATCCACATATCCCCATGCTTAGAACATATAACAATATATACATACAAAACTGCTCATACACTACATTGAAAAAGTAAAAAAAAAAAGAAAAAATGAAATAAATAATTGAATGAAGGAGTACAGTGCCTGAAAATGGTAAAAAAAAAAAAATTGCCCTAAAATTCAAACATTCAACATTCAATTAAAAATGGCCGACTTCCTGTTGGGTTTACGGTATACATCCAAGAGGCTTTTTTGTACGTCTCAATATGTTACATATACCCACCAAATTTCATACATCTAGGTGAAACCACAATGAGTTTCCGAGCACCTTTAGCCCCTCAAAATTGCGTTCCTAGGCAACAGTTTGGGTCCATGTGTACTTCCTGTCAGCTGATGTCATTCACATACACTGCAACCAGGAAATAAACTGGGACACATTTAGAATGTTTACGTTTAAATCTGTGTAAAGGGTCTAAATATTGTATATTTGTGACATCACAAATGGACATAAATCCTAACGGCTTGTTTCAAACGCGCAATTTCTTAATATGGGGCTGTGGGTATTTCTCCGTATTTTGAGAGTTTTGATAGTTTAACAGTATTTATATAGCACTTAAACCTGCTTTATAATGTGAAAGACCTGAAAATCTCACTTTTTTTTTTACAATATGGGACCTTTAAACAAACAATAAAGAAGCATTAGGACTAAAATGTGTTAATAATAGTATTTCACCATTACCTGTGAAATGTAATGACATTCAGATATATAGTTTACTGGTTTTCTGCGACCCCCCTGCATCTGTCCTCCATCCTCCATCCTCCTCCTCCTCCTCCAGTTGATCCTGGTGCCCTCATCTCTTCTCCCCCTTCCTCCTCCTCCTCCTCCTCCTCCTCTCCTCCTCCTCCCCTCAGTGACCGATTAGCCGGTGCGGGGTTCTCTCCCCCATTTCCATGAGAAAGGCGGCGGTCGGTGAAAGGGTTAAGCCAGAGGACGAAGCCCCCTAAAAAGCAGCCCTAATTTTCTGCCCGGCAGGGGAGTAGTGTGTGGGGGGGGGAAGCTGGGGGGGAGATGGGAACAAAGACGCCCGGGGGAGGAGCGGAGACTCCGGCTTTACTATATGCACCTGCGGCCTGAAAAGCCTCCGGACAATGCGCCTCCGACACGGCCAATTACGAACGGGCCATCCACCCGCTTTCTCTGTGGAGAGGAGAGGGGGTGTAAGGGGGGAGGATGGGAGGAGGACTGGGGAAAGTGAATTTTAAAAGAGGGTAAAGATAAGAAAGTAAATAATCGAGCTTTAAATCATTCCAGGCACTATAGACGACCCCCCCACCCCCAACCCCTCTCCCAGGGCCATCACATCTTCCCACCCCGCCAAAGACACCCATGTTTCCCCCACTAATGTCCACTTTTATTCCAGGCGGGTTAGGGGGCTGACGGCTCCGCCTGTGAGGACGCTGTGAAAGCGGGGAAAGGTCGGTTTTGATTGCTGGTATGCCCATTCTTTATATGTCCTGTAATGATTGGGATGGATGAGGTCATGTTGGAAAGCAACAGCTGATGAGAACTCATCTGGTGACACGCAGATAAACCAGCATTCACCTGAGATCATCATTATTATCAGGCCTATTATTATTCAGATTATTAGAGAGAGAATTAAAGGTCCCATATTGTAAAAAGTGAGATTTTCATGGCCTTTATATTATAAAGCAGGTTTAAGTGCTATATAAATACAGTTAAACTATCAAACCACTCAATATATGGAGAAATACACACAGTTTGCATTCAGAAATTGTGTGCTTGAAACAAGCCGTTTGGATTTCTGTCCATTTGTGATGTCACAAATATACGATATTTAGATCATCACACGGTTTTAAACATTCTAAATGTGTCCCAGTTTATTTCCAGTTGCAGTGGATGTGAATAACATCAGCTAACAGGAAGTAAACATGGACCCAAGCTGTTGCCTAGCAGCGCAATTCTGTTGCAATTCCGTTGAAATGCGCTAAAACGGAGCGTTTCAGACAGAGGGTAAATACAGGTATATTCAAGCAGACAGTATGAGGAAAATAAAGTGTTTTTTAACGTTACAGCATGTAAACATGTTCTAGTAGAAACACAAAATACAAGTATGAACCTGAAAATGAGCACGATATGGGACCTTTAAAAAAATATATATTTTTATAAAACGGTAAGCCTCCAGTGCTCCTAATGGCATCTGCACGATTTCACAGACCGAAGGAAAACGACCAATCAGAGCCGAGCTGGAGCCTTGTCGTCCTCGGAGCAGCTGTCAATCACTCGCCAACCCTCCCGATTTTCATAGCTCTCTTTAGTTTTCTTCCCGAGGTCACAATTCTCTCGTATTTCTCCAAATTTATGTCAAATTTTAAGCCCTTTTCGTTATCTTAGCCTGTTTCTGGAACTGAACAGTGTGTGTATATAATTCCTACTGTTTCCAACAATAGAGCTACACCAACTGTTGCTTCCCGGCGGAAGAGAGCAGTCTATATGCTCGCGACACAGCGCAATTTAAGCTGCGCTCGCCACAGCGTGCAGCGCCCAAAGTTGGGCTTTGCTTTATGCAGAAAAAAAGCCGTCGTGACGTGGCGTAAGACGTTTGGAAATAACGGGTTTCAGAGCGCAGCGGTGGCGTGGTTGCATTCAGTCTGAAAGGACCTTACGACTACTAAAAGAAAGAAATACTCAAGCAGGAGCAATTGATCAAACATGAATCAATATTCTGTAACGTTAATGCTTATTTCTCTCCTCAGATGTTATCAGAATCATCTTGTAGTGTACTGTTTAGCTGTAAAATGAGAAAGTTTGTGCACAGCCAATAGGAACGCTCTCTCTCTCTGAAATGGCCTGTGATTGGTCAAAGTCTAGATTCTCTAAAGCCTGAAAACAGAGCCATGAGGAGGAGCAGAAGTCTGGTTATCTCTCAGAACACTTGAGTTACAATATGCTGAAAGGTTATTATGGTTTGTTTTGCCCAATGATGCTAAAAATATTCTGCCTACTAGTGCTTTAATAGCAACAAGCATAATAATGAGCAATAACATCAGAAAAATACACATTAATATGATCACAATTAGCTTATAATACAGTTATGTTTGTGTGTATATTGAGAAATAAATGTAAATGTAAATCAGAGAAAGTGAAATTTACTCCAATGCAGTGTCCAGGAGGTCCGTACTTGTCCGTGTAGGGAATTGAATCGGCAACCTTCTGGTTCCCAAGCCAAGTCCCTATGGACTGATCTACTTAAGAAACAAGTAAAGGAACATACTACTATACTTTACATTCAGTGTGATAATCATCCTGATGTGTTTTAAAATCTAAAACTGAGTTTTTCTAAGAGTTTAAATGTAGTTTTCCTGCCTTAGGTCGTCATTGACTTCCATTAATTTCTTAGGGATATGAAGTGTGTTGTAAGTAAACACCAAGTCTGCATTATTCTATAATAATAATCACATTTCAACATAAAAACTACAGCAGGTTTGATGTTCACTGTGATGATTTAAACGTTTGTAGCAAGTAGTAAAAAGTTTTCTAATTTTTATATCACATGGAAATTAATGCAATCCTGGGAAAATTACATTTAAAGATCTGAAAATGGTCAGCAGATGTATCCTTATATTATCATTTTGCTTTTACTTGTGTGATTTCCCCTTTTATGTATTTATAACAACATATTTTATGAGCATTGTTGCCAATGACTGCTTTGCTGGAACTGACAAATGACAATTAAAACATCCAACTACATGCTTTTTAAAAGGGACAAAGCTTACAATAACACTGGTGAGGTCCTCTAAAGAATTATATTATCATCCTTTAACTGCAGTGGCCACTTTATTAGGTACACCTGTAAAATGTAAAGCAATCCAATACAACAGATCAGACATTAATTATCCTTTAAAAGGATTATAATGTTGTCAAGTATGTTTATTATTGAGCTGGTAGTTGGTGATATTCTGCCTCATGTATGTAAATAAATGGACCAAACACCTGAACATTAAAACCATGTGATACAGTTGAAAGCTCCAGAAAAAGCTAGTTTATATACTTTGGAAAAGGTCACATTTGTGGCATTCATTTGTCCGAGTGTACGTAATAAAGTGGCCATTGAATGTATTTATCTGTGTATATGATGCTGTTGAGCTAAAAGTACACAAACAGTTAACATCGTTAATGAAAAAAAAGGATTTGTACTTTTTATTAATATTGTCATGAATGCCATAACAAAGATTTTTTTTAATCAAAAAAAAAAAAAAAAAAAGGAATCGAGACTCTTAGTATAAGAGCCTAAAAATGTATACATTATTTACATGAATGCTACATACAGTAACTCTATAGTATATGGCAGCATTTACATACAAGAGAATTCATTCTAAAAAATAGAGATACAAGTCAGTAGAAAAGTTAAAACACTTGGGTAACAATGTAAACATTCACGCATTTACTTTAATAGAAACTGCTCTCCCTTTTTTTTTCTTCTCAAAAAAATATAAGTATAAAAGGCATCTGTTTCCAGTGCGTGTCGAGTTAGTAATGGAAGTTAAAAACTGCCGGAATAATCTAGCACATTCAATATTCACAGTTTTTTTTTGTAGGTTGAAAATAAAAAGTTCCCTTTAGGTCCATAGCAGCACTATAATAAGCAAGACAGCAGGCTAGAAAACAGGAAATAACAGTACCAGAACCAGGATTAAAAAGTTATTTTTATAGATTGACCCACATATATGAATACGTTTGCAGGAGATTTTAATGTGATACATTCTCTTTACTGGTAGTAAAAACACAAACAATTTGTTATAAGAAACCTGGAAGGCCCTTTAAGGTCAATACTTGGCGGAAGACGCGAGTTTTAATCTGCATTTCATATTAAATTTCATCCCCCTTATACTGAAAAAGCCTATAAAAACAACTTGCCTAGAGCAAAGTGACAACTGCCAGAACAACGCAACATCAAAAAAGATCTAAAAAACTAATTATAGCAAATAAAACTCATACAGGCAGCAACAAAAACTGTAGATCCAGTGACGACCAGTAGACGTACGGAGATGTAGGGATCGTAGAACCAGCCTGGTTCTACGGTACGTTTTCTAAAGCGACGAATCGGATCGGATCGTAGGAGCGTAGAAGAAGTGTTCATCTCCTGTGGATGCAGTGCTGATTGTCCAACAGGTGGGTTTTTTTTCCGCGTCATCCAACAAGATTTCATCAGTTAAAATATAAAAAGCCAAGGCACAAAGAGTTCATTCGGAGTTGTGCGTTTTCCTTCCCCTCCCTCCCCCATCAGGACCGAAACAACGAATAAACCACCACATCGTCAGCTCGGGTGATTTGTTTGTCACCAGCTGAGGGATTCTGATCCGGCAGCGACCAGGTTGCCAGGTCATTTATAGTCTCTGTGCCGCGGCTGTATAGTGGAAGACTAAACTGGCCCAGCACAGCACGGCACGGCACAGACTGGGTTCGGCGGAACGGTCATGAGTGCCGGCGTCACAAGTGTTATTAACAAAAAGGAGTTCTTATTATGGATAAGTTCTAAAATATAAAAAGAAGGAGACAGAAAAAGACAGAATATGTACACATAAACACCCCTGTTGTCACTGCAGTCCTTCATGGAGGACGTCTGCTGGAGGGTGGAGGGGTGAGGGGAGGCGCTCTGTACGTGTGGTGGTCTTTATGTGGTACCAAAGAGGTAGAAAAACGTTTAAATGTAGTCGCCACTTGTGTGTCTGAACTACTAATGCAGGAGAAAGAAAAAAAAAAGTGTCCTTCTTGTGTCTCTTTGCCAGTCTAAAGTCCCGCCAACACAGACTCCACCTCCCGTCCAGCCAGCTGTGCATCGTGAGCTGTTTCCGGTCCCCCCCACCGTCGCTACCGCCACCTCCCCCCCTATGACTCCCACTTCCAGTCCTAGATGTGTGTGAGTGGGACGGTTCCGGTGAGGTAGTGCTGCTGGACGCTGGCGTAGCCCCTCTGTGCCGCCGTGGGGTCGCCGGCGTCCCCTCCTGGTCCCGGGATGTACATGCTGATCATGTCCCTGAGGTCGCCCTGCAGAGGGCCGCGGTGGTGGTTCGGCGTCCCCGTCGGAGGCGAGTGGGACACCGGTTCTGCTTTCACCATGGACATGGTGACGGGGCTGGGCTGCTGGGGGCTGCTGCTGTACGACATCGGGCTGTGGGGGGAAAGAGTTTAAGATATTAAAGCTTCAGTAGGCAACAATACTTTTGGCATTAAAAATCCCATAATAACCTTTCAGCATATTGTAATTCAAGTGTTCTGAGAGAGACTTGTGCTCCTCCTCATGGCTCTGTTTACAGGCTTTAAACAAATCTAGCCCATGACGGAAAACTTTGACCAATCACAGGTCATTTCAGAAAGAGAGAGCGTTCCTATTGGCTGTGCTCCAGCTGGTGGGCAGTGCTTGGTATTTCCTCAACCTGATCTCAACATGTCTGCCGGGTCACAAACTTTCTCATTTTACAGCTAAAAAGTACACTACGAGATGTTTCTGAAAACATTTGAGGAGAGAAATAAGCATTAGAGTAACAGAATATTGATTCATCTTTGATCAGCGTTGCCTAGTTTGACAGTTTGATCGGAGTTTGCCAGCATACTTGTCAACCTTGAGACCTTAAAGAAGGGATGATTTCAAAACCAAAGTGGTGGTCTGGGGGTCCTCCCCCTGAAAAATCAGAGTTTCAGAGACTTTCTGTCTTTCTTTTCCTGCATTCTGGTGACTTTAAAAAAGTGAAAATAACTAAATAATAAGTACGTGCTCCTGCTTGAGTATTTCTTTCTCTTAGTTCTCTCCGTCTCTCACTCACTGACGGTCATTTCAGACACAACGCAACAAGAATAGACAGAATATTTAGATCCTAAAGAAGGCAACTGCCGTCCCAAATCAGCAGAACTACTGAACAAAACAACAATAACATGTCGACTTGTATCTTCTATCAGAATGTCACAACACACCAACATCACTGAAGCTTCTTTCCAGAAGTTGAGGAATCTACTTCAGCACTACTTTGATTCTTTTGTGCATCATTCAATTCCTATTTTGTGCTTCTTTATGCTTTCATTAACGCAATACAGTCACCTCTACTTCCACCAGTCGGAGCACAAAAAAAGTTTGCCACAAAAGCATCAAACACTTCAGGTACAGCGATGCCTCTCGATCACATCATCGGTCTTTGGACACTAGTTTCATTTCAGAAGACCTTCAGGATCAACAAATACATTCATTAAATGAATGAACACGTCATTATAATATGTTAAAATAAACCAGTATGGGAGGGAGAGAGGACATTAGAGCTGCTCTACCACCACTACAACGGATGGATAATTCTACTGGAGGCATGCTTGGAGTAACCGAGTTTTGGAGTATGCCAGGTACATCCTCATATTTGAGACAAAATTGTAGATTTAGAAAAATCAGACAACAAAAAAGTAAATCCCTCATGTAGCAAACATAACATTAAGATAACAGGAGACATAAATGGGAGAAAAGGGCTCAATAACTCCCAATTTGCTCATAAAATATGAATATATATAAAAGGGGAAGTAAAAAGTAAAAAGCAAAATGATAAAATAGTGCAGTTAAAATAAATATAAACATAAGTAAAGTAAGTAGCACATCCACAAGTCATGACGCAGATACAGACAACTTCCCCTCTGCCCATCTAATAAAGCTAACTGGGTATAGTTTTATATTATATTAATTACAACAGAAATGCAATAAAGAACATTTTTTAAATACTATTTGTGTTTATATTTGCCATTTTTTTGCAATATGACCCTCAAGATATAAGTAAAGTGGTCTTCTTGACCAAATCTTGTTCTTAATTTCTTACTTTTGACAGTGAGGCTGATCTGTTCAATTAAATTTTAAGTTTATATACATTATATAATGGAATTTGAATTCCTGTTTAAGTTTAAACCAATTTGTTCTTGCTTTAAAAACTAATTCCTGTTAATTTTTAGCATTTTTTTGCCAAGTTGCTGGTGTACGATTTATTATTTTAATAATAAACAATTAAATAAATTTGTATTTGCATGTATTTATTGGTCACATTTTGCTTTACAAAGTTAGTAAAACAATGCTAAAGTCAAGCCTGACGCATAAAAGAGTGATCCAAGTGACTTCCACACAGTGAGGCACACAGCTTATTAATTAAAACACTGGTTTCTGATCGGTACTCGGTATTGGCCAATACCCAAAGCCCAGGTATTGGTATCGAGACTGAATGAGGCGGATCGGTGCTTCCCTAGTTTCTGTGATTCAGTGCAGGACGGGACAAGTTTGGCCTCCAACATGACTCATTC
>CAKAOI010049867.1:0-24195 GCA_916701655.1 Sebastiscus albofasciatus
TATATATATATATGCCTCTACCAAATGGTTGAAATGTTGCTTCATGGTAAAAGAAAAATACAAACCATGTTCAGTTATTATGCCAGTAACAGGTTAGTATACCAACATTACCATGAAATTAGAAGTATTACCACGACTAGTATTATATTTACCATATTTACTGTAGGATACTTTGAAAACATCTCAGAAATGGTGAAAAATCACACTGAGAATCAAATATATAATGGAATAACATTAAATGTATGATATTTACAAATGATATTAACAAAAGTAAATATTAAGTTTTTTATTTCCTAAAAATGTAAAATGTATTATCTTAGCATCACTGCTTTTACCAGTAAAGGACAATTCAGTCGTTTGATTGGGCATGTTTTTCAGCATAGTATAGTGGATTAACACTGTGAAAGGGTTAAAGTTGTAAGTCGAAAACACGGACAACTCCCAGACCGGACAACGCCGTGGTAGCAACCTGTCAATCACAAGGTAGCCCCGCCCTAAAGCATCCCCTGCTTTATGGTCTATCTGACTCTAAATGGGACCATCATTTACTAAATGAACATCATGCTGTATTGAAGAAGACTTGAAACTAGAGATTGAGACCATAAACTCATGTTTACAATGTTTACTGAGGTCATAAATCAAGAGAGAAGTAGAAGCTCATCTTCTCATAGACTTCTATACAACCAGAGGAGTCGCCCCCTGCTGGCTGGTAGACAGAATGCAGGTAAAGGCACTTCAGCATTGACTTCACTTCTCCAGGCATCGTGATTGATGACCCTTTAACTATTGTGTGTTGCTTCATGCACCTGCAGCCTCGTGGAACACAGCTCCTCCTTGATCTATTGTTGCTTGGATTTTAAATGTATTAACTCTGTCTTTGCGGCACTTTAATTTTATTTTATAGTGAATTATAAGTCCAAAAATTCATTGGAGACAAATAATGTGTGTCCAACTTTCTTGGCTAATACCTCCAACAGCTTAATCAAGCCCGTAACAACATTTTGTGTTGTGCTGTGCAGGCCTCTCTTTTCCTTATCGAACTACAGCAGCATGCATGATGAAATTAATTGAATTGTACAGTCACGACAGCGTGTTAGATGGTTGTAAGTAGGCGGGGAGGGGAGTGTGTCTGTGCAATTACACTTTTTTTTTTCTGCCTGTTCAACGGGGTCACGTAGACGTGAGGAAGGAGGATTCCTTCCAGTGAATAACTTAATTTCATTTTCTTTCTTTCCATCAAAGCAAATTAAAAATTGAGACAAGAATCTTTATGAAATGAAATGTCTGGCACAAAAGCGAGTGCAACTTATTTTCAATATTAAAAGTGAGTTTTATTACCTTTGGGGGGGGAGATCTGTGGTAAATGAGCAAAATGCTGTAATATAACATGTTGCTGAGATTGATGATTACGTGGGTAATGTGGGCCAAGTGATTACATGAAGAGGAAGAACAACTGAAACCACTGCTTTTCATATTATAGGGATTAAATGTTCAGCAGTGTGTTTCCCACATGAACTATAAGAAAACGCAGGCATAGAAAGCGGTTATGAATTGTTCACTATCCTTCATAATGATAAATATATGCATTGCTGCTTCAACTTGTTTGCCCTGGAAGTTATTGAGCTTGAAAAAAATAGATCCTTTCTAAACTTTTGATGGCATAGAGCTGAAAAATCCATCCTGAAATCTGGCTCGATTTTTGGGATTCTGCAGCAAATCAAAGAGGACATCTTGTTCTGGAAGCTTTCCTTAAACACCTTCTTCTGACATAGAGGCATTGAAGGAGAGAAGCAGGCAGGCAAGTAAATTCAATGGTGGACTATGAAAGAGAGCACAGGAGGACAATAGATGGACAGTCTGGGAGGCACACAGCGGTGAGAAAGAGATCGAACGGCAGACAAAAGATTTCTTACCTGAGCCTATAGGAGAAGCAATCCTCGACAGTGTTGCCGGCATCTCGCCGTATTGTGCGGAGTCCCTTTTTACAGCTCCAGACAGCTATTTCTTCTTCTCTCCTCCACCACCACCACCACCCTCTCCTTTCACATGATGGATAGCGTTCCCTGGCAGCGCTGAATCACGGCTCTCTCTGCAGCTTTAGGACATTTAAAGTTATTTGTAGGCAGAAATCACATTCAGAGACTAGCGATAGCAGCTATGTAGTTTTTTTATTCCTTTGTTTACTGTCTCGGTCCTCTTTGTTTATTCATGTTTTACCTCATAAGTTTGTCCTTTTTATTTAACGCCTCTCAACAAAGGAGGCCTGTAAGAATAGTTAAGTTGCTTCGGTACAAATCCGTGTGAATGAGTGATTCCATTGCACTCGACCGTTGGCCGGGTCAAGTTTCATACATAAAAGTCTCAAACAAACAATCATTTATTCATCAGAACCTCCTCGGAGAAGTTGTTTGCTTCACTTTTAAGGACCTGAGCTTGGAAAAGCATCAGAAAACTCTGTTTTTGAGCATCACGTTGTTGCTTCGGTGCCGTTGTGGAGACGTGGTGAGTCGTCTCTCACCTCTGCATACATAAACATGAGTTAACCGTGGTTGCGCACTCGCTGAGATAGGGGTATAAAAAAAGCTGAGAACGCCCCACCCACCATTATTTTCTGACCTCACATTTTTTTTTATTAAATCAACTCTCTTTAATGAATACAACTTCCCACTTTCATCAATAAAGTGTTGATGTCTTAACGGATTCGCCAATCGAATGCAGATGAATAATGTGATCTTGTTTTTAAAACAATTTAATCAATTTACTATAACAGTGTTAGAGCCTAAATAGATTTTTATAATAATAATTAATAAATGTAATTTACACGGCAAATGGGAGAGCAAACAGGCTTTTGATCTCAGTGAAAATGTTGTTTTTGAAAGGCTAAACGCCAATAAAGCGTGGTTACATACCGCTGCAGAGTGGGAGGATGAGGTGGCAGCTGGCATAGGTTGAAACCCCCCAAAACAAAAACCGGCTGGCCCGTTTAATGCGAAATTCTTGCTTATGACAGCGTAAAGGATGAATAAAATCACCACTGCACGCGAGTAATCCATTTCCATGTTGCACAACACAAGGATGTAGACAAAACAAGGTTGACACCACAATTAACGGCGAAAAATACCCTACCCAGGCTTCCCCGGATGCATCGAGCACTCTTCCATGATTTGACCAAATCCAGCGTGCAGAGAGAGAGAAGAGCGACCTGCATGTGATGTGGTTAGATCTTGCCACTGCATGGATTTGTTGTCCTAACCACTGAGTTATGGCCATTTAAATGCATCATATTGCTTTCACAAAAATAATATATTCAATGTAAATAGAGTCAAATTCATATAATCGCACATCCCTTGGGTTTGTGCAAATAGAAATGTACATCACTTTATTCTCTTCAAACTAGACTACTATTCAAACTATTAATATTTCAGAAATTTGCTTTATATCAGGTTATAGTAGTAATAATGTTTTTATGTGATGAAAACTATTTCAGTTATTATTAAACTTCCTGGCCTGAAAAAAATCCATTCTGTTAAATACACAGACGCCTTTGTGCTAAGATTCTTTGTTGTTTCAGCTGTAACCCAGAAGCTATTGCAACACTGGGCACTAATCCAGTATTTTTTCCACAGAAATCATGAGGTCATGGGAAGCTTCTATTTTCATATTTATCCAAAGGCTAGACGCGTAATTATTTCTGTAGAAAAGCGTCTGTTGCGCAATGACTGTTATAATTCTTATGATGCTGGCGATATGCCTGTTATCCACAACTTGATTGACAGGGAATATGAAAACCTTGTAAAAGGGTGATTCGTACAAAACTATCATGACCCGGACTGTCCTCACTGGAAGAATGTTTGGTCAGCAGACCACGTAGGAGACTGCTGTTTGCATTCTGTTTGCTGTGTTTCTTGATGCCTTGACTTCGTCTTCAACATTCACCGTGTCATTTTATTTGCCTAAGCTTCACCAATCCTCCACAACCGAGGTGGGAGATGAGAAAACGTTCATTTCAATCATTTTTGTGTGGGTCATATTGGTTTTAGTCCGTTCTGATAATGTCATCTTATCGATGGGGGAGCCAGATCAGAACATTGTAGGGCTGGATGATATGGCTAAATTGTTACCACGATATGTTTTTTTTAATATTGATTGATATTGATCATTATTCCCATATATATTTAATAATAATAATAATAATGATAATCATGCTCAAGTTACAGTTTTAAGAGTATCTCCTCAGGACAGAACCCTAAAGAATGCAGTAGGTTAATTATGGTTTACAATATACCATTATCTATTATCAGAATGTGTCGGGTCATTGAGGGTTGATTACAGTATATACAACACTTCTTGTTGACCATCTCACTGTTGCACTACTTTTGATCATGTGCACCACAGACCTCTGCTGGAACTGGACTAAAATAAAGACACTAAGGGAATATCTGCACATTATTTTTGACAATATAAAAATATAAAGAACTATTAAAAGGATTAATAATAACAAACAGTAGAGAGTTAGCCCTATGCTAATTTGAATGGGGATAAAATAATGAAATCGTGCGGCTCTTCTAGACTTTCTTAATGTTATCGGACTGAATTTTTTAAATTGTGAAACGAGTCATTCCGCGGGGTTGTAAAATAATTTAGCCACTGTAGCGACGCAGTAGGCTACAGCTGCTACGGCAGAACCTACAACTCCGTTGTCTGGTTGTTCGTGTCGTGCTTTTGTTTAGAGGAGAGCAGATTCATAAATAACATTATCTAAAATAAAACTCAGAAATTGGTCAGCGTTATAGTGGAAGATTTTATCGTGAAAATTTTCGAGATCGTTTTATCGCTCAGCCCTGGAACATTCTCATGAAGGTCACTTTGTAAGTCAAGTCAGTTTTATTTGTATAGCCCAAAATCATAAATCTAAAATTTGCCTTAATGGGCTTTACAATCCCATTATTAAACTCCCTGGCCTGAACAAAATCCTTTCTGTTAAATACAAAGATGCCTTTCTGCCAAAGATTCTTTGTTGTTTCAGCTGTTACACAGAAACTATTGCAACACAACACCAATCAAGTATTTATTCCAGGTCATGGGAAGCTTTTTATTTTCAGATTTATCCGAAGGCTAGACGCGTAATTATTTCTGTAGAAAAGCGCCTGTTACGCAATGACTGTTATAATTCTTATAATGCTGGCTATATGCCTGTCCCCATTGTGGATGAGAGCCAGCAAGGCAGATGCCTTTCTCATGCTCATCTTCAACCTCTTATCCGGGGTCGGGTCCACGGCCAACAGCTCCAGCAGGGGACCCCAAACTTCCATTTCCCAGCCCACATTAACCAGCTCTGACTGGGGGGATCCCGAGGCGTTCCCAGGCCAGTGTGGAAATATAATCTCTCCACCTAGTCCTGGGTCTTACCTGTGGCCTCCTCCCAGCTGGTCGTGCCTGGAACACCTCTCTAGGGAGGCGCCCAGGGGGCATCCTTACCAGATGTCCAAACCACCTCAGCTGGCTCCTTTCAACGCAAAGGAGCAGCGGCTCTACTCCGTGACCCTCGCGGATGACTGAGCTTCTCACCCTATCTCTAAGGGAGACGCCAGCCACCCTCCTGAGAAAACCCATTTCGGCCGCTTGTACAGATGCCTTTCTGTAAAATCTATTTTGTTGTTTGTGGTGGGTCGGTCAAACAAACACAAGACTTTCAACCAGAGACAATAACTTATTTTGTCACGTCATTCTTTAGTCACGTGACTTGTTAGTATTATTACTTGTTTAGTATTGCCCGTCTCGTGGGTCACAGGCTGTATTCAAAACTGCCTACTACATACAGTACTGACGAACGCAGTATTCAGTATAGAGTACATGCTGCATACTGCGTTCCTCAGTAGTATGCAGCATGAAACAGTTAAAGTGATGTATTTTCAGTATGCCAGGCCAGGCTTTAGCCTTTGAACAAGCTCTTAAAGCACTGGACCAAAAAACAAACTCATACCATCGAAAATTACAACTTTGTAACTTAGTAATGTTCATAACTGTAAACTGTAAATGACCAGAGTCAACATGTTTTGTTTCATTTCATTTAAGCCATGACAAAAAGTTGCCATGCTGAAGTTGAATTTGCCGAGTTTATGACATATTGGATTTTTTTTGGGGGGGTTTGGGGGGTTCTGTTATGATGTAAGCCACATCTTCATTTTATTTAATGTTGTGTTGCTTTGCTTTATAAAGGTTAATGTATGCCTCATTATTAAAGTTATAATGTGACTGCAGGCGTCAAGTGTTGTCATGTCTGGAGGCGTGTCATGGGAGGAGTCGGCAGTAGAGACTATCTGACAGGATATAAATGATCTCACACCATCACAGATCATCACACTGGAAGCTCCAGTTGAAAGTCAAGAAGACTCCTACACGACTCAGCTGATCTACACAACTTCACCAGGTGAGGACAAACTGGGCGGACAGAGGGTGATGAAAACAGATATATATATACAGTATTAGACCTTTACTGAACTCTGTGTAAAACTATCACTGTCAGATTGATTGATTGATTGATTGACTTACTTAATCGTCCATCTCAGTGGAAATTTGTCTTTTGCAGACCAGTGTTTTCAGGGAAATACTGCATTTCCATGTACAATAGACTGTCAGGCTTTCTGTCTCTTAACTCTCAACATTACTTAATAGTGTAAATCAAGTACTGAAGGCCGTCTGGTCACTTTTCTCAACAGGTTGGAGAAATGGACTCAGATCTCATGGACGTTGCTGCCCTGGGTCGACCTTTCAACCTAGGAATGCTCTATGATGCTCGGAGGGATGCACTGATCCCAGGTAAGTCATGACTCAGAATATATCTTTATTAACCCCCTGAGACCCACAATAGACCCGTTTTTGTCTTTTTTAGGGGGGTGCGGGAGGTCTTTAGGGGGAGATAGCAGGTCAACAGCAGATGTCACATAGAAGTGGTGTACATCATCTGAAAGCGGGGAACCTTAAGATTAATTTGAGATGCAGCTCAGCACTGTGTGTCAAATGTTCCAGTCTGAAATCAGAAATAAACAGAAATTAAATAATTAATCAATTAATTAAACAACACAAAATCCTCACGGGTTTGACAGTTTTTTCTCTGATGATATCTTGATTTAGCTGATAACAGTTACGGTCTTTGACCGTGCGGCATCTCCTACTATTTTCACTCTTTATATTTCATTTTATGGCAGAACGTAGGCAAATTTGTGCTGGTTAAGACGTTTAAATATGGAATCTAACGGACTTACATAATCGGAGCAGTGAGCTTCAAAGTGAACGGTCTCAGCTGTGTGGGAGGGGTGCGTGTGTCTTTCGCCACATATTTCATCCAGTCTTCACCAGACTTGGTCCATACCACATCTCGATGACCCTGAATGAAACTTCTGAGTTTGTTTATGGGTATGACTTACCGTTTGTCTGTAATGGGTCCCCAAACCTTTGAAGGTGTGACCTCATGCACTTAACAGGCCATAACTCTTCAATGCTAAATTTGATTGCAACCATATTCGGTAATATTGTACATACAGCCACAATGCACAAGTGTGTCACATTTGATTCAGCATGGGGCGCTACAACACTATAACATGATAATCTGTTGTGTTTAATAAGATGAAACTTGATACATGGCTTTTCCATGACATGTCGAAGCATAGCACCAATAGCTCCACCGTGTGGCCATTAATAAAACACCACCATATCTCTTGAATGCATCACTGGTTACCTCTGATTGTGGGCGGTACCTTCAGACGTGAATCACCAACACTTGTTGCTGGGATTGTTTCAGAAGCTGGGCCGGCGAGCAGCAGCAGATGCAGCAATCTCAGACAATTTCTTCAGGAAATGCAATTATGCTAGCTTTAATTAAGGGCACGCAACATTATCTTAACATTAATTAGCAAACTATAAAACTTAAACTATTTTAGCTGCCATCACAACTTACAACTTACTTACTTTTGAGACTTTTTTAGAAATAAATGACCTCCTTATCGTTTCCCCTCGGCGTCCTCCATGGTTATCAACTGTGCATAGATCCTTCTTCTTTCTGTTTTATGCCTATGAAGCATTTAATGTAGTAGCTGTTTAGGGAACTTAGGGAAGACGCTGCAGTGTGCAGAAATATATATATGATTAAATGACTTCATATTAACAAAATTATATTGCTGCTTTTTTTTTCCAATTTCTATAGGTTTGACTTTGTGGGATGATGCAACTCTACAAGAGAAGACAACTGAAACCTCTCAGAACAGCAGTGCATTTGAAATTTCTACATCTGACTCCATTGAATCCAAGTCCTCTTTGCTGGATGTTTCTGCTTCTCTGAAGGCCAGTTTCCTGAGTGGACTGGTTGAAAACGAAGGATCTGCCAAGTATCTGAGTGATCATAAGAAATTCAAGAATCAGAGCAGAGTGACGGGTCAGTACAAAGCTACTACCAGCTTCAAACAGCTGTCAATGGTTGACCTCCTAACCTTAGACCGCCACCAAAAGGATGTCATTGAGAAGGGCTTGGCAACACATGTCGTCACAGGCATCCTTTATGGGGCAAATGCTTTCTTTGTGTTTGACAGTGAGAAGTTGGAAGCCAGCAGCGTTCAGGACATCCAGGACGGCATGAAAGCTGTGATAAATAAGATCCCCTCATTTAATGTTGACGGAAAAGTTGACACCAAGCTGTCTGATGAAGAAAAGTCCCTGACTGAGAAATGCTCCTGCAAATTCATCGGAGACTTCATTCTTGACAGCAACCCTACAACATATAGAGATGCAGTGAAGACCCTCATACAACTTCCGAAGCTACTGGGAGAAAAGGGAGAGAAGGCTGTTCCACTGAAGGTCTCGCTGATGCCACTGAAGAATTTCAATCCCGAAGCTGCCAAGGTGACGTGTGAGATCAGCCTTGCACTAGTGGGGAAGATGCAGAATGCTCTAGAAGATTTAAGGGAAATGCAAATGAGATGCAACGATTCTCTGGAAGACACAGTGGTAGAGCATTTTCCACAGATTCAAGAAGAGTTGCGCACTTTCCAAAAATTGTGCAATCACTATGCATCTCACCTCCAGCAGAACATGGCAGAGAAACTTCCCTCCATCCGTAATGGTGAAGAACATGAGAGCTCACTGACACAACTCCTTGAAGACCGAGACAAGACACCATTCAGTCATGAAAAACTGAGCAAGTGGCTGGATCAGAAAGAGAGAGAAATCAACGTCTTCAGATCCTGTGTCGATGCCATGGAGGGAACAAAGATCGTCCTAAGTCAGTCCGAGCTGGACAGAGAGGTTCTTGCTCCAGGTGTAGAGGATACTCTGTGCTTTGTTTTCACCTCCATGGCAAAGGGTGATGCCTACCTTGATGGGATGGCCGAGTACTTGGGCTCACCTACATTAGGAAGTACCTATGAAGACCAGTGGTACTTCTCACCTAAAGTTGTAACCAACATGAGAGAAAAAGCCAAAGCTTTCCATGACCTTGCCGAAGCACAGAAGAACAACAAGAGTTTGTCTTTCGTCATAGCAGCCATAACAAATGAGAAATACACAGGAGCAACCATCTACCATTACAAGGACGGCAATCTGGTCAGTGAAGATTTTTCAAAGCCTGACGTCCCTCCTGAGCAGATCACAGACAAAAGAGATCTGATCTGGCGTAAGTAATCTGTCATGCATTTTCGAGTCAAAAATACGCCATACTAATTACTTTCCTCCAGAAACCTGTTTGACCATCAGAATGACTGTTAAAACATTTTATTTTGGTCTCTCCAACAGATGCCTGTGATCTCACCCTGGACCCAAACACTGCAAATGGCTACCTCACTCTGTCTGAGGGAAACAAGAAGGCAACAGTTGGAGAATGGCAGAATTATGCTGATAGCCGAGAGCGGTTTGATAAACACAGTCAGGTGTTGTGCAAAGAGGGCTTATCTGGGCGCCATTACTGGGAGGTAGAGTGGAGTGATGAGACAGTTACTTTGAAATCTGTTTATGCAGCTGTTGCATACAAGAGAATTGAAAGAAAGGGAGATGGTTTAGACAGCGGTTTTGGAGCTAATCAAATGTCGTGGGCTGTTGGCCAGAAGGACGACATGCTTAAAGTATTGCATAATGGCATGGTGATGGAATCTCCTTTTGTAGGCTGCAAAAGAGTTGGGGTGTATCTGGACTGGCCTGCTGGCACTCTGTCCTTCTACTCTGTCGTCTCAGGCACACTGGGGCACCTCCACACCTTTCACACCAAATTCACTGACCCTGTTTACCCAGGCCTCTGGGCTTGTCGGCCAGGCAACTATGTGAACCTGACTCCAGTTGAGTAAGAGCAATGATCAAGACTTGTTCGATCCTGGTCTGTTTATAGGGATATGGGTTTACATTTAAAGTTCAAAGTACAACTTAAGACGTCCTTCACAAATTTAAAAAAATGCATTGAAACCCAGAGGGACCAGGAAAATAGATGATACGATGAAGTGACTATATATGTACTTTCTTTTAATCAGTTCGCGTTGATTTGATGCATAGCCTTCTCCTCAAACTGGTTTGTGCTTCACAGCTTCACAATCAGTTTAAGCTTTTATTGCTCGGTATATCACATATATGTTTTTAATCATTTTAATTCTGATTCTAATTCCTGATACTTCAACTGAGCTTATATTGATTAACAACAGCTATGTCAAAACTATTATGTTGAAATATGATCTCATAGCTCATGTCAAAAAGTGCATAACCTGTTTTGTTGAATTTATCGTGTTGATTATGTTCGGATATGAGGGAGCTAAAGTGCCTTTAATTTAGCATACTTAATTTAGTACTTTGGTATATGGGTATATTTTCTGAGAACAAGAGGAAAACTCTCTGGTCTGTGTTTTTCTGTTAAGGTCAAGGCTAATCCTGTCCCTTAACCCTGACCTCAGGTTCAGTTCATGACTTTACTGTTCTGAGGAGATACTCACTGTTAACACCATTTTGTTAGATGTTAAGCACTCTGCTGATTTTTATAGAGCTTTATAGTCTGATACTTATCAATACAGAGCTTATATCAATACGCAGTTGCTATGTCAACACTATGCCAACACTAGCATGTTGAAATATAAAGTCATAGCTCATAAAAAAAAAATGCATAACTTGTTTTTTCTTTAAAAGAGTCAGTGTTAACATCATTTTTTTGCAAACATTGCTGATGTTTGTAGATCTAAAGGAACACCTGTTGGATATGTTTACTCTCTTCTTGAGCAGAATATTCAATAAAGTGCAGACCTGACTTCACCACTGTGTGCTATTTTATTATTTCTTTACATTAAAAAGTTGACTGTACCAAAGGTGAAAAGCTTAATTTATGACACATTAGCATATTTTAATGCAAAGAACACTGCAATGATAGAATGGAAAACCAACAGTTGGGAGGACCCATCGTGCTGTGAAGTTCGTATTCCACTTGTAAAATGGAAGATAGTTAGCCCAGCTTGCTAATGTTAGCACTGATTCTCACTAGATACTAGAACACTAGTCACTTTTCTTTCATGTTATCTCAACAGTCCTCAACACTGTGTTCATCCCACATTATACATGATACTATATATTCTGTTATATTCTATTTAGGGCTGTCAAAGTTAACGCAATAATAACACGTAATAACACGTTAGTTTTACAAATTTGTTTTAACGGCACTAATTTCTTTAACGCATTAACACAATCAAACTCTGGGAGTTGTAGCGGCTCAGTTATAAAGCTAGAGTGAACATACTGGTATCATATGAAACTAGAAAACCTGATGAATCCATCAGTACCACCCCTGTCATACTAGCTAGTCATGAAGGAGGTTAAATAACACTCTGAACTGCACAATTTTGACGAGGAAAAACTGTCATGTCCATTTTCAAAGGGGTCCCTTGACCTCGGACCTCCAGATATGTGAATGCAGACGGGTCAGTTGTTTGTCAGCTTGTAACTGGCTGTGGCTGACACAGCGTTAGTGGTTGTCAAACATACAATAAAATATAGTGGGATGTTTTTGGTAGGTAGTGTAAAGAAGCTCCAGGGTCTGGTTTACATCCAAAAACTGCACACTCTACCATGTTTGCTGTCAAGACTTTGACTATACTAATGCAAACTCTCGCTCTTTGTGCTGACTTGTCTGCTCTGCGCTGGGGGCATATTTATATATTTATATTTTTTACATTTATGTCCACTCACTTAGGGTATTGCCCTTTATATAGCTTTGAGTGTTGTAATTTCATTGTATTGTATAGCCTAGTTGTTCTGTTATTCTTTACTCTCCTCTACTTATTGTATATAAACTATATATGAATACTCCAATTTCACTCTACATATCTTCTGATACAGTTTTAATCCTTTATTCAAACATTAGTCTCATTGAGATCAAGTGGCGGATGGTGCTAAATCAAGAATCAGCATAGAGGAAGTAAGTACACACAAAATGTTCAACTCAGGTCTTTATTCATTTCTTGACTCAAGGAAAGAACAATCACATCAGACAGGTGTTACAGTCGATGCTGAACCAGAGCCAGACAGAGAGTCATCATGTTGTCAACATACTGATTAAAGAATTCAGACTTTTCCCAGCTCCTTTTAGAAAACAGGGACGAGCAGAGGTTTCCTGAGTGGTACATAATACTTGTTTAAGAAGAAAGAAAAAAAAAACAAAAAGAAAACAACATCTTAGTGTTTTGAAAGCATAAAAGTACTTTTTTTTTGTTACTTTCCCCTGATAAAAGGAAACCCAGCGATAGTTACAAAATACAGAAGAAGAAGAGTTGCTAAATCAAACAAGGGACAAGGTACATGATATACTGTATAGGAAAAAGGTGTCTGCAGTAGACTTAATGTGGCGTTAAAATAAATTTAAAGCAATAGAAGTTACATTAGGTCAAATTAAATCTGTTTCATGTTGTTATTATTTAAAGTTTTGCTCCATGCTAATCCAAAATGTAATACATACTGACATACAGTAGCATCCCACATGTCATGGTGGCACTTTAAAGAGAAAAAAACCAATAATTTAAATGTTTAAACGCAGTGATTTGAGTATAGATGTCAAACCATATCAAAGCATACAGACATATATGTACAACACTGTCATGTTATAGGGCACTACTGTTTTTGTTGTATTGACAAAGAGTGTTTGAGCACAAACCTGCTCGCTCACTGTGTACTCTAAATCAGCAAAGCAATACGTTTTATTAATGTGGATCAATAACAGTGTCAGTTAAAAGAGTTGAAATCCTTTGTTGTGAAAAGAATAAATGTCACTACCTAGAAAATACAGTGTTGTTAAGGGCCCAATCTGTACATATAAATCACTGATAAATTCACATACCCAAATTGAAAGTTTGACCTATAAGTACAAAACAAACAGTCTGAGTCAAGACACACTAAACTGTTGGGTACTATTTGGACTAGCGTCATACTTAATTTAGCATTAAAATCCAGGATTGAATAATCAGTAATCCAAAATAAATTCACTTTACTAATTTTGGTAATCAGATGGATTATGTAATTTAGTTTCCTGTGAATTTTTAACCCCACGAAGGAGGTTATGTTTTTATTTTTTGATGGTTATCATGATTTCTCAAATCCCTTCCAACATTTTTTTGTTAAATGTAGTGGACAGTGGGGTGAAGGAATAAGTGATTATTGGTTTATAAGTGATTCATTTTTTTTTATTTTATTTTATTTTTTTAACATTTTGCTTTTTCTCATGAACTATCGCACTTCCTTGAATGGAAAGAAAAGCTATTACATTTTAGCCCCAGTTTATGCCCCATATATATGAAATGGAATCTCAACTTGATAAACGGGATGAAAATATTTTCTAATCATGCAGCAGGCAGATGTTTTTACCGGGTGTGATTCTTTTTTTTTTTTTTTTTTAATATTTACTATATTTTTTTTATCAGGAAAGCAGATGCTTACCTCTGTGACTCAAAAGTAATGAACATTAATGAGAGGCACAAACTGGAGCTACTGTCATGATGCAGATTTTGATGTAGATCCAGAAAAATGTTATGTAATGTATCTCCTCGAAAACAATTTGCGTAGTAGTTGTGTAACCTTGGCGGAACCTTGATTATCAGTAACTGTGACTGATGTTTCAAAGTAATCTGGCCTTTCCGTTGAACTGCATCAACCCAATACAGAAGGCTGGGTAAACAGGCTCAGTGAATTTGGTTTTGAAGGTGTGAATGTGATGCAGTACATTAGAGGAGACCTTGTAGAAAGACAGACTGCCAGCACGCCAGTCCAGATACACTCCTAGTCGTGTAAAGTCAGGATCGGGCTTAACGTCAAGGACTTTTTCTTGATTATGCCATAAGGTATATCCTATTTTGGGGGTAGTGCATAAAGCCCAGGACTTCAAATTGAACCCAAGAGCGCTATGATTCTCTAAATCGTTCCTGGCGATTCCTAGATATGCAACACCTGCAGAAACGAATCCGGTCCACTCCACCTCCCAGTAATGCTGCCCGTTCAGCCCCTCTTTGCACAGCACCTGCTGAAAGAGATTAAACCTCTCTGGGTGAACACTATATTTCTGCTGTTTTCCAGACTCTGCATGTTTGTTGTCGTCTGAAAGAGTGATACGTTTCTGTACTGTGTTTGGGTCGAAGGTGAGGTCGCAGGCATCTGATGAAAAGCACAAGACACAATCTGTTACCAGTCAACATCATCACCATTCAAACCACATATTGTGATAGCATGTCTTCATATAATAGTTATTATATTAACAAGCTATTATTTTTATTTATTATTTATTATAATTAGAAACAAAATACTCATCACTTTTATTCCCCCACACTCTAAATAAATTGAACTGCTGTTTGTTAACAAAATCTCACAAGAAGTTGACGGTACTTTAGAACATTTACAAGACAACAATGAATAAAACACTTCATTTTCATGGTGACACCTTGTCCATGTATTCATGTTTGGACCCCATTATTTCCATCAGATGGCATCAAACTGTCTTGCCCTTCTAGTGGGACTGTTTTCAACTTGCTGAACTGTTTGGCAGTCCAAGAAGGCAAGGAAATCTTAAAGAGCAAGGCGGGGAGGCAGGTAAGAGACAAAAAACAGGTCTAAATACAAGCAACAGATCACAAACAGGTTTTCAGGAAAAGGGAACAGGAATAGTGGGAAATAAAAGTGGGAAAAATGGTCTACATACTCTGAGGGAATGGGGGACAGGTGTGCTGGAAGGAGCAGGATGGGTGGTAAAATCTGAGGGTGTATGGGGTAGAGATGGAGAATAATAGGGTTTGTCAAAGAATAGGAATTAGGGGAAAGAAGCCAGGAACAAAGGGAAGGTGTCACCATGACATCTTCTGTGGGTTCCAAATAACACCTAAAGAGGAGGGAAGTACTTTAAGTATCATTTATTTTCCTTTAATTAATGCAGAAAGAATTACTTACACCAAAGTAGATCACTTCTGTCTTTGACACGCTCCGCATCAACCAAGATAGGAAATGTAAAGTCCTGAGTGACCAGACTGCCTTCCTTGTAATGGTAGATGCTTGCTCCTTGGTATTTCCCATTTGTTATGGCTGCTGCAAGGAAAACGACATTCCTGCTTTTCTCCATTTTTTTGGCATGCAAACTGAATTGTTGGGCTTTTTGTTTCATTTTGAGTACCACCCGAGTGGAGTAACACCACATGTCTTCAGTGGATGGCGCAACATCCCTGGTGATTTCTGTATTGGGTGATTCCAAATATTCGGACAACGCTCTAAGGTAGGGATCACTGCGCTCCATGGAGGTGAAAACAAAGCACAGAGCATGCTTTACATTTTCAGCAAGGACCTCTCTATCCAACTCGGTCTGATTTGAGACAAATTTTGTCTGTGTTCCCTCCATCATGCCTGCACAGGCCTTTAAAGCGGTGATTTCTCTCTCTATGGCATCCAGCCACGTGCTCACATTTTCATTGCTGAATGGTGACTTGGCCCTGTCTTGAATTATCTTCTCTAATGAGCTTTCGTCTTCTGTACCTGCCCGAATCAGAGGAAGTTTCGTTGCAATTTTCTGTTGCACGGTAAGAATGTAATCTTGAAATAGCTGTTGGAAATTGCTAACCCTGTCATGAATCAGTGGAAGTTGTTTCACAAGTTTGTCATCCATGGCTTCATTGCATCTCCTCTTCAGTTCGTGCAACTCTTCCAGGGTACTGTGAATCTTTCTCACTCCACCAACAGTGATGTCTCGGACCAGCAGGTCAGCTTGAGAATAAAATTTCTTCAAGGGTACCAGCCAGACCTTCATTGGAACCGCATTGGTTCCTTCTTCTCCAAGAAGTCCTGGAAGATTCTGGTATGTCGTCACTGCATCTTCAAAAGTAGTAGGGAGGCTTTCAAGAAGGAAGTCTCCATGAAACTTGCAGGAGAGATTGCTGGCCAGAGATTTTTCTTCATCAGTCAGTTTGACAGAACCGCTACCCTCAATGCTAACAGTAGGAATCTTCCTAATCACAGCTTCCATTCTGCCCTCGATGTCCTGAAGGTTGCTATCCTCTAACTTGTCACTGTCAAACACAAAGAAGGCATTTGCTCCATAGAGGATGCCTGTAACTACATGTGTTGCCAAGCCCTTCTCAGTAATGGCCGTTTGTTGCACCTTCACGGTTCCAGGTGGAGCTGTGAATTGTTGATAAGTGGTGGTAGCTTTGTACTTGAGTGTGACTCTGCTCTGATTCTGGTATTTCTTCGTATTATTAAGATACTTGGCAGATCCCCCAACTTCAACCAGCCCACCCAGGAAACTGACTCCCAGAGAAGCTTCAATATCCATCAGAGAAGACTTGTCGTTAATGGAATCAGAGGCAACGATTTGGAAATCACTGCTGCGTTGAGGGTTACTTGATGCATACTGTTGTAGAGTTTCATCACCAAACATTGAGAAACCTTAAGAAAAGAAGGAAAGGTTGTTACTGGGTGTTCAGACCAAAAATAGCAGTTCATAAAAAAAATCTATATATAAATGGATATTACTAGTTAGCTGGTGGCAATCACTTAACGATTGAGCCACTGATGGTGAAGTCAGCTGATGCTTATCAGCTAATGCAAACATAGCTGCAGTGCTGTGCCTGAGCCAACATGATGTTTGATTTATTTCGTTCTAAAATAGTCTACTTCAACAAAGTTTACCTGGGATCAGTTTCTCTCGGTGGGCGTCATACAGCATCCCAAGGGTGAAAGGTCGACCGAGACCAGCCATTACCATGATATCTGAAGACATGTCTGCAACCTTTTAAGACACATTCAACAATATGGGTCAAGCTCAAATCGCACAGCCGTTGGAATTTGATCAAACTGTGTGCTGCAAGTTAATCACAGTGACAACAAACTGCCTAAACTTTATACAGCATAAAGTAAGTTTTCACTTTGAAATGCATAGACTGGAGTTCACTGAAAGTTCCAGTATCTATTACTCACCTGGTGAAGTTGTGTAGATCAGCTGAGTTGTGTGAGAGTCTTCTTGACTTCCAACTGGAGCTTCAAGTCTGATAGTGTGTGATGTTGCGAGACCACTTATATCCTGCCAGATACTCCGTCCTCATGACCCCTCCCCTGACACACCTCCTGCACACCTGTAATATTTCTGTTCTCACAGATCATGTCTGCATGCGGGAAAAATTCACCTGACAGCATTTCATCAAATTGCTATATTTGCATTGTTACAAGTGTGAGAGAAATTTCTGAATTTTGCATGCAAAGCTTTTGCATGTCTGCTCTGGCCAGTAATGAGATCCTTCATATGCACACATTTTAATAATTACCTTTCTTCATTTTGCATCATGTTGTAGTGACAAGCAGGTCTAGAAGACATTGCTGGATTGTACATGTAAAAATACAAGAGAATATAAAGTGATCATAAATAAGTTTAATTTTGTTTACATGTTGCGTGATTACTAGAAAATACTAGTTATTCTTACTGGGTTCTAGGTACCTTATCTATGGAATTAGATGTTTTGTCCTTATTGCTGTTATCAAGAAAGAAACCATTTGTTCATCACCGTTCCAAAATATGGCGACCCCCAAAACCCCTAAGTGGCCTCTTCAGTATTCTTTGGCCTACGGACAGCAGTTTGGCCTATGCCAAAAGTGTTGCAGTAATAATAGTAGTAGCAATAGTAATAGTAAGAATTTCAGCAGCGATTTCTGGCAGTTAACTTGGTAATATACAAAAGCATATGCAGGAGAGCTTTTGTCGGTGTTGGTCTTCTTGGAAACAGTAAACAGAAAAGTAGACAGTGTCCAAATGCCGTTACAACTTTGAACCTAAACTCACCCTAAAACACACACACACACACACACACACACACACACACACAGGTCTACTTATGTCACTATTGGGGACACTACATAGACTTAGATTAATTTCCTGGAGACTTACCAGCTCCCTAACCTGAACCAAAACCACTATTTACCTAACCTTAATCTTAACCCTGATCCTAACCTTAACCTAACCCCACCCTTAACCACTGACCCGAAGTTAGGAACACACAAACACACACATGCATACATTCCTACATTACACATACTTGTTTTGCTACTATTGTGAGGACTATGACCCCATAGCGTGTTGTGAGGCTGATGGCTGGGGCCTTTATGCTGATGCTAGCAGGATGAACAGTATAGCAAAAAAAACACACGCGCACACAGAGACACAGATACACACACACACACACACACACACACACACACACACACACACACACACACACACATACACACACCGTAGTAAAATCATTAAATTTTCTCACAGTTTTCTTACCAAGCAAGGAAATTGGCAAATCGTATTGAAGTTTGTGATATGTAAACTTACTGGTTTATTATTCTGTGGCTCTTGTGTGTTTTTGCTGCTTCCTCCATGTCTCAAAGTCCAATATACAGATAGTGTCTATAGACATCATAGACTGACTTGTATTGACTTGGAACTGCTATTAAAAATAACTGTAAATTAAACAATTATGATATTAATGTTACTTTTATTCTATTTTCCTGCATTTCTGCAAAGCACCTTAACAATGAAAGCTTTTGAAAATAATTTAGTTATTGTCTAAGGATACAGCAGACACAGTTTTGTGTTTTTCTTTTTTTTGCAGAATAGACAGAAGGTCTGTGCAGCGTCTAGCTGCAACAAACAGTAGCATCCTTGTGTTTTTGCACGGTTAAACTCTTTCTAGGTATATCAATATAGGAATTATTAGAGTGTGTCCAGATTGTTAGAAAGATGGGATTCACTCTGGGCAGTGTGAATTAAAGCAAAATTAAATGTGCACTACAGTTAATGTCTGTTCAGTCATTACATTGGTGTTTTGTGATGACTAAACAAGGACACAAATAAACTAAGGTGGAAATTTACTGTCTGCTCAATAAAACGCCCTTGTAATGTAAAGACAAAGGTTTTATTCACAGGTTATTGAAGAATAAAAAAGTAATGGTTTGGTGGTTATATTTTATTAAAATGTATTCAATAATTGTCTGTTTGCTTAAATAACCAAGGGGATATGAATAATCTCATAATTGGCCAGAAGTGCAAAATCTTCGCATAGTGAATTCAGCAGATTTGAAAAACACATGCAACATAGCTCTATCAGGCAATTGAAAATTACCAAAATGGAAAGCAGCTGTGAGGGAACCTTTGCTGTGGCGCTCTTGAAATTCACATGCAAAGGTGATCCGTCAAAGTGGACAGGTTCCAGGTGTGCAGGAGGCGTGTCAGAGGGAGGGGTCAAATGTTATATGACAGGATATAAGTAATCACACAGAATCACAGACCGTCACACTGGAAGCTCCAGTTAGAAGTCAGGAAGACTCCTACACAACTCAGCTGATCTACACAACTTCATCAGGTGAGGACAGACTGAGTGGACAGAGATACTTGAAGTATACTGAGCTGGAAATGTTTCTTCTACTTGTCTTCACTTTCTCTTTGACCCATGTTGTTGACTTTTTCCCAACAGGTTGGAGTCATGTCTTCAGAAATCTTGGTGGTGGCTGCCCTGGGTCGACCTTTCACCTTAGGGACGCTCTATGATGCTCGGAAAGATAAACTGATCCCAGGTAAACTAGAAGATCATTTTAAGAAGCTGATAAATTGTTTTGATTCAGTAACCAAAATACAGATTTTTATTCATAAGCACATCATTTACGCAGTGATGCAGTTTGTCAGAGTTATCAGATGAGCTACAAATGATCACTAGTAAATTAGACATACTCAATTCTACAAGCTTTGACCAAAAAAACTTTTTTCTTTTATACGTCATCTGTTAGAGAGAAATTCCAGTTTCACTTGATGTGAGTCTTATTTTTGTAGTTTGGACATAATTTCTGTTTCTGATAATAACATTATACTCACCAAAAAGAAGTCCTACTGGTGAAGAAACATGAGCAGTCAGGTTATTCAAACTTGTGTGGAAGAGAAAGGCAAACTGTAAAACTATTGCCAAACCTGTCCCTTGTAAATATCCATTAGAGTTTACTGAACAACTTCCTGTTTTATCTTGACCTACCACACTCATCGTAGTCGGCTGCACTCAGTTTTCCTGTGAGATCAAGGATAACAGCATGTGCTCAGTAAAGTGGTTAATTCAGAGTAAAGTTTTTTAGACAATTTGACTGAGGCCCTCATCAGACAGAGCATGTTTTGCAGGTGGAAAATGTGAGGCGCACCATCTTTTTTGTATTATTGTTGCTAGGCAACCACTGAATGAGTGCCATGAACTGTACGCTACCTAATAATGAAAAGAACTTACCCAAAGTCTTAGGTACCACACTAATTTGCCTCCAGGCCTGCTGTTTTCTGTTCACATCATGGTAACTACGGATGGTACAGTCATATAGCTCCGGGTATCCAGCAAAAGTCACTACAATGAGAAAAAGCCCTAATAATGCTGGTCGCTTTTCCACTCTGAGTTCAAGTTTTCAATGGCATTTTCAAAGGCATCAAAAAATACAGCAAAAAAACAAAGTTGAGCAGCTTTTGAGTGACATGTTATCGTATTGAGCTGATCAAAACACCACTCAGGGAACTCTGCCATTGACATTTCACCCAAAATCAGCTACCAGTCTGATACCTCATGCTTGCACAGTTTCTACCAACAATACTGCAACCAAACTGATACATACAAACTGGCATTTTATTTGACTTGCCTGCTTCAGATGGCTGATGTTTGTTTGATGTGTTTTTTTTGCTTGTAGGTTTCACGTTGTGGGATGATGAAGTTCTACAAGAGAGCACAGTTGAAAGCTGTCAACCCAGCAGTGCATTTGAAATCATTGCATCTGATTCCATTGACGACAAGTCTTCTCTGATGGACATAGAAGCTTCTCTGAAAGCCAGTTTCCTGGGCGGACTGGTAGAAGTTGGAGGATCCGCCAAGTATCTGAATGATACGAAGAAATTCAAGAATCAGAGTCGAGTGACACTTCAGTACAAAGCTACCACCAGCTTCAAACAGTTGATGACTCATCTTGGAACCAAACATGTAGAATATTCTGAATATTTTCAGAACATCGAGGCAACTCATGTCGTGATAGGGATCCTCTATGGGGCAAATGCTTTCTTTGTCTTTGACAGTGACAAAATAGATTCTAGCAATGTTCAGGACATCCAGGGCAGCATGGAGGCTGTGATAAAGAAGATTCCCTCGGTTGAAATGGCGGGGCGAGGTGCTGTCCAGCTAACCAGTGAGGAAAGTGACATAACCAACAGCTTCTCCTGCAAATTCCATGGCGACTTCTTTCTCACAAGTAACCCTACAACTTTTGAGGATGCAGTTCAAACCTACCAGCAACTTCCACAAATGATGGGGAAAGAGAACGCCGTTCCAATGACAGTCTGGCTCGTTCCGCTTGTACATTTTTACTCTGAAGCACCTAAACTGATGGCCGATAGCAGCAGTCTAATACTTAGAAAGGTTCGCAACACTCTGGAAGCCATGAGGCAACTGGAAATGAGATGCAACGATTCACTGGAAGACGACATAGTGAAGCTGTTTCCACAGATTAGAAAGGTGCTGAGCAATTTCCAAAAAATTTGTAATGATTACATGTTAAACCTCCAGAAGACCATTGCGAAGAAACTTCAGTCCATCCGAAGTGGAAAAGAAGATGAAAGTGCAATGCTGAAACTTTTTGAAGAAAACCTTAGATCACCATTCAACATTGATAGCTTAAACAAGTGGATGGAATGTAAAGAAAGAGAGATCAATGTCCTCAGGTCCTGCGTGGATATTATAGAGGAAGCAAAGCCCAAGGTTGTTTTAAGTCAGAGTCAGATGATCACGGAGCTTCTTGATTCAAAAGTACAGCATGCTGTGTGTTATGTTTTCACCTCTGTGGCAGACTATGATCCTTACCTGAAGGTGTTAAGGGACTTCTCAGATTCACCTAAAATGATTGTAAATCTTAAGAAACTCAAACCACCACCAAATTACTACTGGTATATCTCAGATGACATACCAGAAATGATGAGAGTAAAAGCCCGCCATTTCTACAACCTTGCCAAAGACATGGACAACCGCTGTGTCCGTTTCCTTGTAGCGTCGATAATAAATCCGAAGGAAGAAGGTGCAGCCATCCACTATTACAGGGAGGGCATCCAGATCATTAATGACTTTACAAAACCACGGATTCCTCCTGTGGAGACCATACAAGACAGAAGGGAGTTACTCTGGTGTAAGTCATTGGTGTGCTCATGTTCTTTTCACACTGTGATCTTATTCTGGCTTCTGGATGTTTTTGGGCACTTAACTACCTTAACTAAACTAACACTTAAAACACTTGGGGCTAGAAACTTCATTCAATTGATTGATTGATTCATTCTTTTTGATGAGGGCCATATTATTTTTAATGAAGCCTTCAATAGCATCCTTTATTTCATTTATACTTTCCATTTTATTTAGCCATAATAGTTTTAAAGTTTCTTCTAGCTTCATTGTTCCTGAGGCTGAAACTTTATTCAAACTTTTAATGGGTCACAAGTCTTTATCAGCTTTTTTAATTTTATTTTTTGGGATATCACCATTTATGTTTGATGCTTTCTTCAGTCTTTCTCAAGCACTGTTGTCTAGTGCACTGGCTGAGAGTGCTCAACCTAATATCAAATTATATTATAATTGTGAAAGAAAAAAAAGTTAAGTACATGTCTAAATTAAATTACGGCACGATACAGTGTGAATCTAATAATCATTGATTTAGAACATGCCTGTTAATTACAGTATGGATGGCGATGAGGATGACTGGTAACGGATTATGTCTTGATCTCTCCATCAGATGACTGTGAGCTCACCCTGGACCCAGACACAGCCCACCCGGCCCTGACTCTGTCTGAGGGCAACAAAAAGGCAATGTCTGGAGAACCGAAGCCATTTGATAATAACCCAGAGAGGTTCAAGCACCATCAGCAGGTGTTGTGTGACAAGGGGCTGAGTGGGCGTCATTACTGGGAGGTAGAGTGGTCTGGTTATGTTTGTGCAGGTGTCACGTATAGAGCAATCAGCAGGACGGAATCGGACTCAGTGGGATTACTTGGACATAATGATGGGTCCTGGGGCTTTGACTATAATCCGAATTCTGGATACAATCACATTTCCAATAATCAAAAGCTAACTGTCACTGTGTCCTCCCCTGGCTTTGCACGACTAGGAGTGTATCTGGACTGGCCTGCTGGCACTCTGTCCTACTATATGGTCACCACTACCTGGGTGACTCACCTCCACACCTTCCAGACTAGATTCACTGAGGCTGTTTATCCAGGCTTCCAAATTGGGGATCCAAAACTGAACTGCAAGGGTCAGATTAAATTACTTTAATATGTATTTGTATACTAAACACAAACTCCTTCAACAGTGATTCTAAGCTTAATCATTTTACAGGAAGTTGAGACCAAAGTGTGTTAATGGTGTAAACATTGTCAATAGTGCTCTTGAATTTCCTGCTCAGCCCGTTTTCATTCCTTGCTAAGTGCTAAGACTCACACAGGAGAAACACACATACATTCAAAAACACATTATTTTATCTGTCAAAGTGTGTCAGAAACATGGATCTAAATATAATCTCAGATCATAACAGACATACAGGGCTTTTCAAGCAAATCTCTGAAATGCCCTCCTCAGAAATTTAATTATTTTACTAGGACATGCAAAATGAAAAAAAAAAAAAAAAGGT
>CAKAOI010049868.1:0-51083 GCA_916701655.1 Sebastiscus albofasciatus
TATATACTGTCATTTTAATTCCTGTTTATGTGTTGACCAATTTGTTGCTGCATTAAAAAAGTTAACACTTCATTTTGAAGGTTTTTTTACCAAGTTTCTGGTGTACAATTTATCATTTTAATAATAAATAACAATTCAGTGAATCTATATCTATGTATTTATTTATTAGATTTTGTTTTACAAAGTTAGGAAAGCAATGTTTAAGTCAAACCTGACGTTGCCTTACATATAACAGAATGATCCCAGTCACTTCCACACAGTGAGACGTACAACTTAATAATTAAAACACCGGTATCGGATCGGTACTCGGTATCGGCCAATACCCAAAGCCCAGGTATCGCTATCGGTATCGGGACTGAAAAAGTCAGATCGGTGTATCCCTACTCCTGGAGAAAGGATTAATTTACTCTCAATAATAAATTTGAATTATACATTTAATAGAAAATGAGAAACCTAAGAGAGATTAACTTCGTGAACAGAATAAAATGGAGAAAACACATCAAACTCATCATTACAGCAAACAAGTTAAATAATATCTTAGATAGTTTCCCATTCTGCAGTGCACCTGGTTAATGAATGAATGAATGAATGAATGAATGAATGAATGAATGATTGATTGATTGGAGGGGGTTTTATGGTTGGTCACCTGTCTGGTTTGAGCCTGAACACCCCCTTCCACCAACTGTCCACTGGCAGGATCCATCCCCAGCTGTCCTGAGACGTACATGGTCCGATCTACCACCACTGCTTGGCTGAGGGACACAAACAGGAAGAAAGAATCATCTAAGTGGGATTAAAGGCTCTTCAGAAAGCGTGAAATCTTCTGGTCCTTTCTAGTGCTTTTCATTGAAGAGCATACAAACAGTAAACAGACATTTTGTTCATTTCCAAAGTTACTGATAATGCAGAAATTTGGATTAAAAAAAGACTTTATTTATGTGTATCACAATTTGACTACACTTCCACTTGCTTTTCTCTCTCATCAACTCCTCTGCAGGGTTCATGTAGTTTCACAAGTAACAGTAGTTAAGAAACAATTTAACTAAACATTTGAATGCAAAGTCATACTAAACTTGATAAGGAGAACTGCATTGATACAACTTTTAACAAAGTTTGCTGTTGATCTTAATAGTTTAGCCTTTCAATGGTTTTCAAAGTTTAAAGTGCAAGCCAAAATAAACTTGTACTTTGGCCCTCAGCACATCTCACTGTGACTCCTGCCCTATAGCCTACCTCCAACCACTACTAGACCACACAGTGTGTACTTAAACACAGCCTGTATGGTTATGATATAGCCATAACACTCTTAACATCTCACCAACACTGTTAACATAACATGGTGTATGAACGTCATTTTGCCAGCTGTGTGCCAGCTGTAACTTGGTCTTCTCTTAAGCTCTTCTCACCTGTACGGCCCGATAGCAGCAGGAGCTTTAGCTGTGTTGATAATCCTCCTGATTAATGCAGCCATGTTATGAGGAATATGTGAATGAAACAAGTGCTGCAACTGAGCTGCAAGCAGAAGGACACTGGTCACTTGATGACGTCAAGACAGCTGCCTTACTGTAAATGACGTTTTAAACGCGCAAAAAAGTTTTTTAGTTTCCATTTTTTGAGTACAGGAATACTGTTGAAATATTATATGCTCAAATTAAAACAAGTCGTGACAAAAGCGGACATAATTTCAAGAGAAATCACGGTTGGTTGGCAGCATCATTTTCAGTTGCGCCCTTACACTACAAATCCCATGAGCACCACGTACCCGGAAGCAAACCTGACGTCAACACGTCAACCAGCGTGAGGAGAACTCACATGGGGAGCTAACTGAAGAAGAGAGGACGCCTACATTTACAAAGTTACTCACTTACAACCATACTGGGGAATTTAGAGGTGAACACATGCTATGTAAACATTATGTACCTATTATTGTTTTGTTAGATATGATGTGTTTCTGTTAAGTAAATCAACTTAACGTGGAGTAAAGTAGCCTCGCTAGCTGGGTAACGTTAGCAACAGCAGATACTGGCCAGTCATGGAGGTGTTTTATAAGTGTCAGACTGTCAGCGTCTAAAACGTGCCTTCTTGTTTGTTTGTTTTTCTTTATATAGAAGATGTCGGCAGCTAAAGTGAAGATGAGGGGGAAGAAGATGAGGAACCAGCCGGCCAGTGTTCAGTATCCATCTGCTCCTCTTCATGCGGAGGGCAGCAGACAGAACGGAGGAGACACTCCGGTCACCGGTAACCTCACTGTGCCTTCTGCTTTCATCTGTTATGGTCCAATATGTCTGTCTTTGTTCGACCTCTTCATGGTCCAATATGTCTGTCTTTGTTCGACCTCTTCATCCATTTTCTCTCCATCACCTGGTCTCCTCTTGTTGCTGCATGCTCAGCAAGTTTCAGAGGGTCAGCACATTTCTGATGTCTGCATCCTGTCTGACACCATCATGTATTCCTCTATCTGTTAATGAATTAACAAACACATCCCAGTTTTACGGTCTTCAACTCATCCAAATCTCCTTGTGGAGTTTATCTAAAGGGAATAATGATGTTATGAGCAACATTCATGGTCGAATTAACTCATTAGGGGGACTTTGGGGGAAAAAAGGGCTGTGGGCTCCTATGCTGTAATAATATGCTCCCCCAGGTTCACTGTGTGTCAGTCAGTTGTGTGAGATCCTTTGAAATAACACTATTGTTTTTAGGAATGTGCTAAGATTGTGTAAGCATAAAAACAAAAGGAATTGTAGCAGCCTTTTGTCGGAAAAATCAAACTTAAATCGAAGCCACTGATTTAAGTTTGATTTGTGGCCACTGATGCACCATGGGTATGTGTTTTATGCATACTAAAGAGTCCATTGTCCATACAAAATGTATGTGTTCCTGATGATTTATTTATCCAAAAAGCAAGCAAGCGAACGAACACAACGAAAACATGGATGTCGCTGCCTCTCTTGTTCTGGTTTAAAAAAAACCAAAAAAACCATAAGCCCACCCAGGTGCATGCTGGTCCTATACAGTATCTGCCTACCTGTATAACCACAGTTTTACCTGATTCATGAACAAAAGAAAACAAAATACTAATTGCACAAAAAAACAAAATATAGGCTACCAAACAAGAAATTAATTAAACTAAACAAATAAATAGCAAAATAAAACACAACATCTAGAATAATACATCAAACAATACTACTTATTATTAATAAAACAACAACTAAATACTAACAACAAATAAATAGCTCCTACAGGAATATTAAAGGCATAAAAAACAGATTTTGACACAGGGCTCCTCTTTAAATCAGAACCACATGAGAACCATACAGGAGTCACCATAAGACCCTTGCCATTTCTATTTTTATCCTGCTTTATTAACAAACACATGTTTAAATAATCACGCAAATGACAATGATCATCTCACAGGTGCAGGTGTTGATAAAGGTCCATCTACAGGAAGTTCAGGAAGGCCAAAGAACCCTCAGCAACGGGGGGGATGGGTCCGAGGACACCAGAGAGATGGTGGAGGCTACGCCAAGGAGATGCCCAAGTACATCACTGGTAAACACATTGTCGTACACATACAAATTCACACTCTATTGCATACTGTAAATAAGTTTCTTTTTTTTTTTTTTTTTTTAAAGATAGTATAATGACTTCACCACCCTGTGTGATTGTCCAATGAGAAATTCTGATAGCTATTGAGAGCCGTCTTTCACCATTTATTATGCTGCAGGCCACCGAGATGAAGAGTAAAATGATAACTTTTTACTCTTCATTTTCGGTCATAATTTTAATATCTCTACTGAAATGGCCTGTGTTGAACAATAAAAATATTATAAATATGCATACTATTACAACTATTTACTTACTAAAGTTTGTTTCCCGGCGCTTCCCAGAGGAGCATAAAGTGAGCGATGGACATAAAAGGAAGTTAGAAAAATCCAGCAACTTTTTCATTTCAAGGACCTCCAAAAGAAATCTAATAGACAACAGACCATGGATGTAGAAGAGGTTGTGTCCTGTGCTTTTGCCTTGTGTGTTAGTAAATAGACTACAACTACAATAAAGTCTGTTTACGTCGTGCTACCAGCACTACTATCTACTGTCCGATAGCCGGTTGTTTGGGAACAGAGAGGTTAATACATCCACCACGGTACAGGCTTACAGCATACAGCCCATGGGTGTATTATAAGAAAATAAAAGTGATGAATTACAGCCAATAGATCCATTATTACAGCCGCATACAGCTAGCAGGAAACAGAACCCGATATGTCATTTGAACGTGCAGGGCGGCGCAGTCCTGTGGATCTGATGCACGTTCATTATGCCGAGAAAAACACTAATTTGGCTATTAGTGAATTTTACAACTTTTAGGACATAATGATTTAATTGAGGGCTATTTAAGTGTTTGTACTAGGAAGTTGATTTACCTAAAAAAAAAAAATTATCCTCTGATTTACAGATGTCTTTTTACACATCCATGGCCACAGACTCATTTGTGTTTTCATTCCAAAATGGCAGAAGCACTACCGCAGCGCCATCTAACGGCTGTTTTAAAAAAAGCACCGGAGTTTCGTCTTTTTGCTTCTATACTCTTTGGTATCACAGTCAGATTAATGACATTTCAAATTCAGTGCCTCCACCCTTCTCCCCTGCTCCCATCCCTACTCAGGTGGAGCTTTTGCCAGGGCCAGGGCGGCAGAGGTGAGCACCATGCAGAAAGCCGTCGCCAAGATAACGGGCAGCTGCCATGTGTTTGGAGCTCTGCCTAAACACATGAGGAGACGGGCCATGGGCCACAACACCAAGCGGCTCCCTCTCAGACTGAGAGATGCGGCCAACAGAATGGTGAAGCTCAGAATGTTTCCTTTTAGCATCTTAATGTCCTACTTTACATTTTATGTCTCTCGTTCCACAGACCGACTCTCCCCTTCTCTGAGTACAGTCAGTGACATTTCTGTTTCCTTCCTCCTCCAGCGGGATAAGAGCCTCCAGGCCGGCTCCAAGAAGAAGAAGGAACAACCAAAGTGCAAGAGCCGCAAGGCCCGGCGCCGGCACGGAAATCTGCTGCTGGAGTTCAACCGCCGCCAGAGGAAGAACGTGTGGCTGGAAACGCACATTTGGCACGCCAAACGCTTCCACATGGTTAAAAAGTGGGGCTACTGCCTCGGGGTCAGAGCCACATACAAATGCTACCGGTCAAGCTACAGGGCAATGAGCAGCCACTGCCTGCTACAGGTAACCATCACAGCGTTGGAGTGTGTGTTATGTTTAATTTTTGTCACAAAATTAGGATTATAATTAACTGGATTTTGCTGCCAGTAAAAAAAAGTGTGCCATTTTTGGTTTTGTCGTCCCAGGACCTTTCATACTACTGCTGCATAGAGCTACAAGGAGAGGAAGACAAGCTGCTGGCTTCTCTGTCACAGCTGACCAGCAAGGAGGCCGGTGAGAATACGCCCTACCCCAACCACAAATACATACATTTTGTCTTTTGTTTATGCTCAAAAATACTGGGATTGTGGGTGTGTTTTCCCCATACATCCTTCCTCTGTGAGTTTAAGCACAGACTGTGTATATATAGATGGACAACATGTCTCCACTCCCTTCCACTGTACAAAAGAGAATCCAAAATACCCTGGAAACGGGGCTGCCGTCTTGAGATTTTGACATCATTTGGAGCCAGAGTCTGCGCAGTAGTGATCGGGCGGTGGAGCCGCGGTATCAAGGTCGCGCCCACACAGCCGCCTGAACCAATCACAAGTCGAGCACGGCCGCAGCTTGCTAGCGTGAACCACTTATCTGCTATGTTACTACTTCACTCAGAGTAGCTTTCAATCACAACGTTTCACCATCTTTTTACTCATCAGAAAAATGAACACTTGAACATACATCAGTGTGATAAGAACTGCCTAAAATAACACAAACCATCATGGGAAAAATGTATTTGACATGTACTTTGACTTTTTAGTTTGGCCCATCCGCTAACGTGGAGGGGGTGGGATTTATGACCTATACTGTAGACAGCCACCAGGGGGCGATCCAGATGTTTTGGCTTCACTTTTGGTGTGCTGTCATGTTGTCCATCTTTATATACAGTCTATGGTTTTGAGTGGTAATCTGTGTCCTTGTTAAGAACCATGCAATCTGATCAAAGACAAGTAGATCACTACTTGATTCTTAAAAGTTTGGAAATTGCAAAGTTCAGCTTTAATTTCAATGATGAAACTTTTGTTTAAATAACCGGAGTAATATGAATGTGGCATGTGTTTTCAGGTCCTACATTTGCCGCAGCACTCAGTCTATCAGGGCAAAGACAGGGCAGTGTGGTGGTGTACAGAGCAGGACAGTACCCCTCGCAGCCCGTGGGCCCTGTTACCTTCCTCTGGAGACCCCGTACACATGGCTCAACACACAGGCAGCTGTGGATTTGGGCTCATCCCACAATTAAGCAGGTACAGTGGGTGCATTATGAAAATAGAAAAAAATTAGGATGTAATGTTCTGACAACAAAATTAGGGCTGTCAATCAATTAAAATACTTGATCGCGATTAATCGCAAATTTTTTATCTGTTCAAAATATACCTTAAAGGGAGATTTGTCAAGTATTTAATACTCTTATCATCATGGGAGAGGGCAAATATGTTGCTTTATGTAAATGTATGTATATATTTCTTATTGTAAATCAATTAACAACACAAAACAATGACATATATTGTCCAGAAACCCTCACAGGTACTGCATTTAGCATAAAAATATGCTCAAATCATAACATGGCAAACTGCAGCCCAACAGGCAACAACAGCTGTCAGTGTGTCAGTGTGCTGACTTGACTATGACTTGCCCCAAACTGCATGTGATTATCATAAAGTGGGCATGTCTGTAAAGGGGAGACTCGTGGGTACCCATAGAACCCATTTTCATTCACATATCTAAAGGGCAGAGGTCAAGGGACCCCTTTGAAAATGGCCATGCCAGTTTTTCCTCGCCGAAATTTAGCGTAAGTTTGGATCGTTATTTAGCCTCCTTCTCGACAAGCTAGTATGACATGGTTGGCACCAATGGATTCCTTAGGTTTCTCTAGTTTCATATGATATGATGTTCTAGCTTTAAAACTGAGCCCGCTACAACCTAAAAAATGTTGCGTTAATACGTTAAATAAATTAGTGCCATAAAAACTAATTTGCATTACAGCGTTATTATTGCGTTTAGCTTTGACAAAAAAAGGGTTTAAAAAAGGTTTAATTTCAGTAGATATGATGAATGGAGAGACATTAACTCCAGTAACTGTGTGCTCTTTGCAGGAACTTCTTCCTGAGTTACAGACTGTGTGTCAGTGTTGTGAGGCTGTAGTGCCTCCAGTTGTTCCAGCGGTGACACCTGCTGAGGTTGTTCCCACTCCTGAACCAGAGCCAAAGCCTGAAAAGACCCCCGAGTCCAAGCAGATCACTGGAACCAAGAGAAAGCGACCCTTTAAGGATGCCAGTGAACCTCCTGCCAAGAAGATCCTGGGAGATGGAACCAGATCTCCCACCACCCCAGTTACCTGGAGGTCCAGCTCAAATGGAATAGTTATAAAGTTAGTAGTGAATTTAGTTGAGATCTAAACTGAGAAAAATGTGCCTTGGATGAATTATTTTTTACTCCAGGTTTTGATGTATTTCACTCGTGGATGTGTTGCAGTGATCTCACAATGGAGATAGTACGCTATCGCCTGATTGGACCACACTCCCATTCTGTCCTAGCAGAAACTATGGAAGCAGCTACAGACTGTGACGTAAGACTTGTGCTGTTAACAACATGAAAAGCAGAAAAGCCTCTGAAATATATTTGCTCTTCACTCTGGTTGTTTTATACGTGTTTGTTTTTTCTTTAAGGAAATGAATAAATCCCAGTCCTCCTCCCTCTGGTGGCCCGAGCACTGCAAAAATGAGAGCAAGATGAATCTGCATCAACAACAAGCCGATGTCTTTCACATACTGAAAGGTCTATTGTTATTTTATTGTCAGTGTGAATCAAAATACTGTTGTTTTTTTGCCACTTTTTTGTGAGGTATGTGTATGCTTGTTTATCTAACTGACTGTAATTTATCCAGGCATCTATTCGACTGGAGAACTCCCCTCAGGCACAGTGCTGGGTCTGACTGTAGATGACCCCAGGCTGACTTTACCAACAAAGAAGGTTAAAGCTTTGCCCTGTGTAAAGCAGGCACAAGGTAAAATCTGACCTACCAGACAGACAGTGGAGGAGTGTGGGCAGTCAGTTTACAGTTTCACATGGTTAAAATGGGCATGCAATCAGAGATTATTTCCCTAGACTTTAATCTGTTTACTAATGTGGACTTTGACCTATAGATGGATGAAATGTTCCTTTTTATATATGCCTGACCATTAAATAAGACATCTACCTGTATATAGTTGAGCATAGAGTCAGTCTGTTGTTTTCTGGTCATGAGGTTGTTTCAGTGAGTACACATCTGGTTCTGTGCTCCGGGGGGCCTCTGCCTGGCCATGCAGATGTTCCAGGTTCGAATCCTGGCAGGACCCTGTACTCCAAACACACCCTCAGTGACGGACAACAGCTGATTCGCTTTGCTCAATTCTGATTTGAATTTAGTCATTCCCTTCGCTGTAGAGCTTTTTCTCAGATGGCACATTTCTAGTTTAGGCTAATATTAGGCCAAAGATGCTGGTCCTTTGCTCGCATGATATTAGTAGTTTGGAATAGAGGAACAGAAGGTCATTGCTTCTCCTTGTTATATTTTACACATTGAACCACCCTCATCTAAAGTCTTGCATTTATAATTTTAAGATCAACCGAACACAAGATATTTCTTGCTTTGCATTAATATTTACCAGCAGCTTGATCAGCATTAGCAGCCATAAACAGCCAGGATTATTCTTCAAGCCTGTGACATGTAATCACAAGATGATGAAAACCTCTTATAAGCTGTGTCTCAGGATTAGGAGAACAGCGGGAGGTGTCACTAGTTTCATGAGATTCACATTTGGAATTTTTCTCCTCACAGAGCTACCCACTGGCTGACATACATTGGGGCTTAATGATTTTACCCAAAGTGTGAATGGCTTTGCTGCCTCATTAGCCAATAGTATTTGTTAATTACACCTTGTTTTTATTTTAATTCTCCACGTGGGAGTTCCAGACATTGAAAGCCTGCTTCAAGAATTAAGTTTACTGAATTACCTGGTTGATGTTGTTGAGTTAAACCTGAAACAGGTTATTTTACAGTGAACCTGTAACGATGATTTATAGGATAAATACCTTATTATCATATAAGAGATTAGTCTTTGTCCCCCTCAAATCTTTTCTCTATATCTGTGAGTCCATCAGTGTATTATCACTTTTAATGATTGTCAAGTTAGATCAGGGTATATCCTTTGGACTTGAGCTTTAAATCACAGAGAAAATATTGAGAAAAAAAAATACTTCATAGATTTTCAAATACTTGGGAATGCCAGAGCTGCTCTCATTCACTAATTGTTCAAACCTGATCACTACCAGACTCTGTACCATTACATCAATGATATAATTTAATTATTTTTTCTATATAGTAGCTATAAAATCAATCTCACTTCTGCACACTCATTTCAAGAAACTGCAATATACATTATTTATATTGTACATGAAAACATTTAATTAAAGTAGTTTGCTGCTCTGTGACAAAGCAGCATTTTAAACACATTTAAAGGAACAGTGTGTAATATTTGGGGGGATCTATCGGCAGAAATTGAATAGAATTTAGACTTTATTGTCCCACAAGGGGAAATTCTTTTTCAAAGCACTGTTCTTCTCAGACACCAATACATACAACAGCACACAGTAACACAGCGACAGCAATACAACAGTGACAACAACAGAAAATGACAAACAGCAGTACACACTCAGGCCTGTTCAGCGACACCTGTTGTTTAGGGCTAGGCTAATGACTGCCGGTATCAGGCTTTTCCCGAAGCAAGCCCTATTGCACCTCAGTGTTCTATACCAGTGCTTGGAGCGGAGCATTATGGTGAGGTGGTGATTGAGTGGGTGTGTGATGTCCTGTGCTATTGAGATTGCAATGCGCGCAATGGCTTTGTTGTTGAGTTCTGTGAGGTTGGATGTGGGGAGACCAGTTATCCTGGCAGCAGTGTTGGTTATGCGCGTGAGTTTTGATCGATTAGTGACGCATAACGTTAAAAAAGCAGGTGGGACAGTAGAGTAGGATGGGCTGGATAATGCTCAGGTACAACTGTAGGAGGAGATGGGGGGGCAACATAAAATTATTTCAGTTTGCAGATGACAGATAGTCTTTGATGGCTCCTTTTTTGGATGTCGTTGATGCGTTGGTCAAACCTGAGTTTATTGTCCAGAGTCACTCCGAGGTATTTAAAGCTATCAACTACTTCAACTGTTTGGGTATTGATGATGATGAATATATTCTTAAGGAATATGTTTTCTTTAGTGTTTAATCACCTGAAAATAAGAAGTGTTGTGTTTTTCGTTACCTTAGAATGAGCCGTTGATACCTACATAGGTAGTGGGTCCTCTTCACGGAGCCATCCGCCATGTTTCTACAGTAGCCCAACAAACCAAACACTGGCTCTAGAGAGGGACAGTCACCTTTTCACATCAGCCACCGTAGTTCTCCTACACGCTTGGCACACAACAGAAGTTTCAGTTGGTTGCAGTCTGCAACTTCACCAGTAGATGCTGCCAGATCCTACACTGCACCTTTTAAAATTTGAAATGTCACATTTAGTACTCCTTGTGAAACCCAGTAAACATGGCTGTTTTTTTTGGCTGTTTTATGGTGTTTAGGGTATTACAAAATTTTGCCAGACCAAAATATCCGTTGAAGCTTAGCGTCACCACACCTGCGTAAATGAAGGTGCGTCTTATAGAAAGTATGAATAATATGTAAATGAGGCTCTGTTAGACTGTGCTAGATGTTGGATTATAAATCAGAAGTAGAGAGCTTCACAAGTCTGTCCTGACACTCGTGATGCTGGTCATACAGGAGCGTTCCGTGTGTGTGCTGTGTGTTTGTTCCAGAGGTGGACGAGGAGAAGAGGAGGGAGCTGATGTTGCGAGGAGTACCAGAACCCTGCTGTCAGAGTTACCTGTGGGAACAGTCTGTCCGGGACAACGTCACCGATAACAAGATATCCGAGCAGGTAGTTTATCATTTTTCTTACTTCCAGAAATGTCACTCTTGATACTTTCTTCTACGTCTTAGCCTAAGAGCACAGATAAGCGTAGGTGTTGCTCTTACCTCTATCATTGTCTTTGCATTGCCTACAGGAGTTGAACCGTATGAAGAGAGAGGTGCTGGTGCCGGGCTCCAGGCTGAGCCCCACTCCCCCACAGAGCCGAGTCCCCATCCTGCTGGTTCACCAGCCTGGCAAGCAGGTGGGACGTGAGATGAGCTCCTGGGGTGCTGGATGGGACCTGCTGCTCCCTAAAGGATGGGGCATGGCCTTCTGGGTCCCACTGGTAGGTAGCATGGACGGTGCCTTTTTATTTGATTTAATTTCACTTTATTATCTTTTAATTTCTACCAGGGAGTAGCAGTTTTTCCTACAGTAGTATTAGTAATAAGTTTGGTTTAAAAAACATCCATTTCATTCTGAGAAGCTGCTGCCTATCGGAAGGCATTGTCACACATCGCCTGCCGAGGAGATATTCACCTGAAAGTTCACCAAAGTTGAACTCCACACGAATCCGAAGTTGCGAATTTGCTTTGCAACCGGAAGCAAACGTTTTTTTTTGCCCCTTCGCTCGCATAAAATAGAAGTTAACGGGAGCCAATTGTTAATCTCGAGCATATATGACGGTGCTTTGACACCTCTTTCTAACCGAACGCGATGTGAACATCACATTGTTTCAGTTTTTCCCAATGAAGGTGTCCTAACCTGCTCTGTGCTTCAGCAAACAGGCTAAGCGACAAAAACGCTCACCCTGGCTCTATTTTAGCAAAGTTTTGCACACTTCCAACCTGTTTTCATTTATCAAAATCAATGCTGACAATAACTGACAGTTAATCAATGTCAGAGTGACATTGCTCATAGTATATCTGGACAAATTTTCACGCTCCATTCGCCAGAGTTCGCTCGCTCGCTGTATGTTAGACATTAATACATCTGAGCTATATTATATCAGGTAGAGTGATAAGGCCTATTTGGTGATATGGATTCTATTAAAACTAAAAATGTGTAGGTTTCCTGGTATTTCACTGAAGGTGCTTTGAGGCTGCATGTATACGGTGTATATTACAGTGGATGTCAGTATGAAAAGCTCCGTGAAAGATGTTTTCATTATTCAGTTGCCTCGTCCATGTTTTGGGGCAGTTCCATTTTGTTTGGACAAGCACAGTGAAATGTTAAATGTACCTTGAAATTTAAAGGCAGACCAGAAGCCCTCAGGTTTGCTTTGCTTTGTCCAAGTTCCCCTAAATCCAGCGTTGACTTGTTTCTGATTTGTTTCTCCCTCCCTGCCAGGTGTACAGAGGAGTTCGCATCGGAGGGCTGAACATGAGTCTGAAACATTCTCAGAATAAAGGAGCCCCCCACTTCCCCCACGATTACCCAGACTGCCCTGCGGGCGTCCGTTTCCAGGAGGAGCAGGAGGCGCAGCTCCTGGACAAGTTCAAAAGGTCAGCTGAAAACTGAGCAGGAAAGGAACCAAAAATAGTGATGTTGTATGTGATTATTGTTATCAATGCGGTTTTCAGCGGGGACTTCTTGTGCTGCCAAAGCTTTTGTGTATCTTGTAATATTAATTTGGCTCATAACGAGTATGTCAGCCTGCTGACGGAAAACAGAAACTTAAGAACTTGCCCAGAAGATAGAAGGTCTATTTTACTGACAATATATTTTAATCAACCGTTGCCAAACTGAAAATGACCCTTTAAACTGTGAGGGGAAACTGTTTTCAGTTAAATAAACATAAAGTAAGGTGATAATGAGACTATCTACTTGAAAAGGTGATCTCACAGTGACGGATCATGTGTACTCGCCAACTGTACCGAAACACACAAGTGGACCGCTATTTAACACGAGTAATATTTGGAGTCAGTGAGTAGTTTCGAAAGGACAGGCTTTTTTCAACGCCCTAAGTGGTGAGAATTTGATGGATTATAGGTTTTGATAGAGGGAAGCACTCCAAAGGTCTGACTCCAGTTATGCAGATCTTTCCCACCACGCAGACGAGATGGTTGGAAGGCTGCGTGCTTCTCTTCCACTACTATCTGCAGTCATGATTTCTTACATGAATTGGCAGGGTTGCCCCCAGCAGTTTGACAAGGGTTTGACCTTCCGACCTCTTCTGTAGGCGTCCGCCCGCCAAAAGGACCAATTACATCAAACATGGCTGTCTGGCTCCGTTCTGTTGCCCGTGGCAACAGCTGGCAGAGGAGTGGGAGCTTATCTTGAGGGAAGGAGGAGAGGAGAGGAAAGGAGAGTGCCAGACCCAAACCACGACAGAGGCTGACACAGTGATGGAGGAGGAAATGACATCACACGGAGACGTCACCGTAACAAAGCCTCCGAGCCGAGTCACCGTACTGAGGTAAATGTTTGTCGTCTTTTATGTTCCTGTTTGTGATATATACTGAAGATTTATTCCTTTTTTTATGAACCTCTCGCTTGTCTTATAGTGAAAATAAACTCATGTCTGTATTGACTCTAAACACACCCACTGCAGTTTTACGCCAAGCTCCCTTCAGATATCCCGCACATCTAAATCACACTTCTAACAATATTAATGCAGTTGACTTTTAAAGGTCCCTTGAGCAGAAATGTGCACTGTTTTTTTTGGGGGGCGTTTTGGCATCCAATCATCACTTCTTTCCTATTTTTTTATTAAGAGACCCCGGCGCAGCTTTTGACAGGCTTGATGCATGGTGCTTCTCCAGTCTACCTCCCTTTCATCATAACGTCCCTGATGAGAATACCCAAAGTACATCCAGCCTTAAATTGCTGCAATACATCACAGAGATTAGTAGAGGGGAAGAGTTGCATCTATCCTCATAAAACCATCACACAAGCTTTGAGTAATGACCGACTTTATGAGAAAGAAATTAGATTGATTCCCACCGTCCATTGGCTGCCTTTTTGTTTTCAGCATTAGGAATTAAAAAAATGTGCTTCAACCAAATTTAATGTCTCTCGGGGTGTTTCATGGCGCCAACTTTTCTTTAGAATATGAATCACTTGTTATAAATGGATATTGGTTGTTTTTTTAATGCTTCCTAGGAACAGAAAGTCACTGAGGCTGCTCTCTGGTTGGTGCAGACCCACGACATCTAAAGGTCAGAGGCCGCACCGTGTTGGTGAGGTGCCTCCTCTGGACCATTCAGCCATGACGTCGTTCCTCTCAGCACACGAGATGAGTCTAGTGTGGGTGCGTCTGTCATTACTATCCAAGGGCAAACCAGAGCTCCACGCCATGGTGTGTGTGCCAACCGCAGAGGACCTGAAGCTGCTGAAGAAAGCGCCTGTCAACAACGGCCCCCAGGAGCCCCCGCACAGAGAACACTTTAAAAGTAGAAATAAACGCCGAAAGAAGGGCCTCAAGAAAGCTGCTGCATCATCTTCTAATAAGACTGAAAGCAAAGAGTCAGACCTCTCCTCTGCCCCTGAACCAACCCCCACTACATCTGAAGTCTCCAAACCATCCCCCCAGTCCTCCTTGGACGGTGTCTTTGGGCTGTGGCCGGACCCTCTGCCGAGCGTCACCTCTCACTGCGCCCGGGTGACTCTCGGCTGGGTCACTCAGGGCGACTTCTCCCTGTCTGCGGGCTGTGGGGAGGCTCTGGGGTTCGTCAGCGTCGCTGGCCTCCTCAACACCCTCTTCAACCAGCCGATGGAGCACAGGGGAACGTTGCTGCTGCGCAACCCCACGTCCCTGACCTACCGCTTTGCTAAAATCAACATAGAGGTCTGAAGGAAACATCTGAGCCCTTCTACTCAACTTTCTAAAAGCTCTGAATTCTTGGGTAAGAAAGATCAACACGACTTCTGTCCTGCAAAGGCCTGAAACAATATGTAATTTAGTCGCATGATGCTCCATTCTCTCAGTGATCCCTGTGCCTTGATAGTCTACGATGGCTGAAGACTTAACGGGATAGTTCGGGTGTTTTGAAGTGGGTTTGTATGAGGTACTCATCCATAGTCAGTGTATTACCTACAGTAGATGACGGTCGGTGGTCCCCCAGTTTGGAAAAAACAGACCAACACGGGAGCAAAGCGATGTGCTAATGTGGACGGGGGCAGCAGCAAAACATATTTTAGCCACCTTAAAGAAGCAACATCCGTTAAAGTGTAGACTATATTTAGAATATTTTCACCGCTACACAGACGATGGATAAGTACCTCATAAAACCCCACATCAAAACACCCAAACTATCCCTTTAATGGCATGCATGGGGCATGACTACAAGCTACCTGGTTGCTGCAAAGATCATTTTTAGTTGTGTATATTTTACTCTGGGAAGAGGCATCCTTATTGTTTCAGTTCAGAGTGGTTGGTTGCCTTTGTCAGAGGGATGCTCCACAAAGGGATCAGTTAAATACTGTTTTCTTTTATCAACCGGGTTTCCAAAGTTAATTCATTTTACGGCTAATTTTACATCCTTCTCTATATCTGCGCTAATGACGCTGCGAGGATTCTATTCTTTTTTAAAAATGAAATGAATCAGTTTGAATTTGAGAAAAAGTGTCGGTTTCTGTTTAAAAAATGGCTCTGCATTGGAAAGGTTTTGTTTGAACATAAGCTAATAAAATCTCCATACTGCACTTGACAGAATTTGTCATCTGTGGGTAATTAGTGTCACCTCCTCCTGTGTAAAACCCTACAAGTGTTACACCACCTACAGCAGTGAAATGTGCATTATGGCCTGGCCTTTTATAAGTAACTGCATTGAACAACTGATGCTTTACCATGCATCTTTTTATAGTTACACTGCCATGAACATTGGTTTCCCACACATCCCATAATGTGTAGGAGGCAAGATAAGAGTTTTGTTGCTTGGCAACACTAAAGTTTGCTAGCGGTTGATGTGTAGTCTGAGGTTTATTTGAGGTAAGGATGGGCAAGCAGACTGTGCATTAGTGCTTTTTACACGAGTTCTATTACAACTTCTTGGAAAAGGGTTTCAGAGTGATGCATGCTCATCAAAACAATTCAAACCTGCCAGGTAAGGGTGAGCAACTTTAAGACCCAAACCCAACGTCCACACTCACAGACTCTGAGGTGCGTTCCTGCAAAGTCCAAGAAGATTTCGGGCTGTCCCACTGTCAAATTGTCAGGCTCTTTCGCAGACATTTTGAGCCCTTTTATGAACACGTTCCGTAATTCCGCATTTCTACAGACTTTGCCTGAGGGAATAACCCACAATTCGTAGTGTTGTGATGTAAAACACAGGGTTACCACGGTTACCAGGGGAAGCTCAGTGGTGTAAAAACGAACATAAAAAAGGAGGGAAGGTTTATATAACTACTACTGAACTACTTCTCTGTTTGTCATTTCATATTAAGTGATTTAACTTCACCTCATATCAACACCACACATGTACAAAGCTGTCTGGTCATCCCTGAGCCCCCCCCACCACCATTAGAGGGCAGTAGTGCTTTTATTATACCGCATGACATGAAATCTCCAGACTGTTGAAACATCAGATTTGATCCTTTATTTATTAACTGATCACAGAAAGACCAATTTGTTCAATTGATTACCATAATACATATGTTATATTACATATATCTTTATACATTTGTCACAGTGGACCTTTTTTTTAATGAAACTTCTAGTAGGGCATTTAATGCTGCACTGTGATCCTGAGGTGTTTCATCGCATTTGGTCAGTTATTTTCCTCATGACAACCCTGCTGGAAAATACTGTTAACTCAAGAGATTTCTAGGATATTGAAAGAGATGCTCGCCATTTTTGACATAAAATCTAAGACCAATATGGCCACCGATACTGCCGCTCAGCTGGCACTTGTTTGAATTGATGCCTGCCGCTTATTTCTATAAATAAAGATATTATTGAAGTACCCAGGAGGAAAAAATGCGCACACACACATACATACACAAATCCTCCAAAATTACAGTCGCGACAGATGGAGCTGCTCCTATGAATCGTCTGTTTGGAGAGTTCTGTTGCACATGAGTTTGGCTGCCAGCGATCCGTATGTCAGACTCTTTGCCTCGGGCTGCACTTTGTCTGTGTGACTTCTCCCTGTGAACACGGACAGCAGAGCTCATTAGAGGGAACCTGCTGCCAAGGCTGCAGGCATTAGCAGGGTTACAGCTGGCTAATCAATACACACATACACCATACTCGATACAATTACGTCAGCACTGTGTTGTAAATAGAGCTGATTAAAAGTTGATCAAAAATTTACTTGGAATCTTGTCCATTGCGATGAAATTGGGATCTCGTTGCTTTATTTTTGGCCTGTTTCGTGCGATCAGGAAAACTCCGAGGAAAGACAGAAGACAACTGGAAAAGAGTTTCAGGGATGATAACATCTTACTGTAAATAATACAACATTTTAATAAGCTGCAAAATGCTGGTGTGTTATTGAATACTTACCCAAAAAGAAACATAAAAATGTTGAGCAATGCCAAGCCTTCAAATTCCTGGTAAAATACTATCCCTGCAAAATGAAAACAAAAAAGCACATTTTATTTCTCATAGAATAACAGAATAATGTAGATCATCTCGAGTGTTTTGTTTGTGAAACATAGGCCTGAAAATCCTGAGCACATATTACACTGGGACGATGAGAGGAAAGAGTTTGATTATTAACTGAAGGGTGTAGTTCTTACACATGAGTAGCAACACAGAAAATGTTGGATGGATCACTGATTAACCCTCAATAGAAAACTCACTTTTCCTTTGCTCCCTGCACCGTCCACAAGTCCACGGCTGTCCGACCAAAACAATAATGTGGAACAAAACTAATCCTTAAGGAGGAGTCCACCCCCAGATGTTATTATGCCGCCAGATATAATACATCAGCAATTTGGTGTTCAATGCGGTCAATTGTGGGTGATATGTGTGTAGGTGGAGAGAGCAATATGAGAGCAGGAGATTCTCAGAAGAGGTGAGAGGAACTCAAATCCCTGCACGCCTTGTATCTCTTCCTCCTCTATGATTACAGGACATCAGTGCAAAATGGTGGAAAGAAGCCGTCGCTCTTTTGTTCTAAGAGACACCAGAAGCTGAAGTTTCGGACCGCTGGAACATTTTCTGATTTTACACTCCACTGACGCTGCACTGGAAATAGCTAGAAAGAACATCATGTCACCAGCAATACATCCACTAGAAGAATAACAAACAAGGTAATGGATTTAGTAATGCAATGTCCGTTGTTTTAATAAGGGCCGTCGATTGATTAAAATATTTAATTGCGATTAATCACAAATGAATTGCACATATTTTTATCTGTTCAAAATGTAACTTAAAGGGAGATTTATCAAGTATTTAATACTCGTATGAACATGGGAGTGGACAAATATGCTGCTTTATGCAAATGTATGTATATATTTATTATTGGAAATCAATCAACAACACAAAACAATGAGAAATATTGTCCAGAAACCCTCACAGGTACTGCATCTAGCATAAAAAATATGCTCAAATCATAACATGGCAAACTGCAGCCCAACAGGCAACAACAGCTGTCAGTGTGTCAGTGTGCTGACTTGACTATGACTTGCCCCAAACTGCATGTGATTATCATAAAGTGGGCATGTCTGTAAAGGGGAGACTTGTGGGTACCCATAGAACCCATTTACATTCACATATCTTGAGGTCAGAGGTCAAGGGGTCCCTTTGAAAATGGCCATGCCAGTTTTTCCTCGCCAAATGTAGCATAGGTTTGGAGCATTATTTAGCCTCCTTCGTGTCAAGCTAGTATGACATGATTGGTACTAGTGGATTCCTTAGGAATCTGTGTTAATGCGTTATCACGTTATCTTTGACAGCCCTAGTTTTAAATCATAAAGTGTTTTAGTGTGTATGTTTCCCTCAAGACAAGCTAAAGCCTTTCTTTATGTTTTCAGACTGAACAAAGAGCACTATTACTAAAGGATATAGAAGACCTGTGCCAACACAATACACACGCTGTAAATACTGCAAGGCTTTTACTGATCATAAGTGGTCCACATATACAGAAGTGAATCACCATCTTGACTGTGTATTATGTTCCATGGTGTTGTGTCATGAATCGATTTCAACTACTGCAGTGACTTTTGAAGCACATCATCAGAAAAAAGTGTTGAGTTTGAGTTGGGATGTGTTTTTTTTCTTATTGCCAACAAATCAAAAGACCAAAACCAACAATGCGTAAGTCTCAAAATACTTTCTGACTCCTCTATCCTGTTTGTGGCACTCAGCCCACTGGTTACTACTGAAGACGTGAATCTTTGTCTTATGGGATCCGTAATTTAAAAATAATTTTATAGAATTTTCCTGGAAAGAATAATGTAATTTGGTACAAATTACAGGGAAAATATAAAAAAAATGTCCTTGAAAGAAAAGCTTAATTTTGTTTCAAATAATTTATTGGAAGCATTTGCAAAAGTCTTTTAAAACATTTACACAGAGTAGGAGCAGCTTCAATTTTTACACTATTTCCCGTGTTTATATATAATGCTAGGCCTCCTTCGCGACAAGCTAGTATGACGTGGTTGGTACCAATGGATTCCTTAGGTTTTCTAGTTTCGTATGATGCCACTCTAGCTTTAAAACTGAGCCTGGTACAACCTCCGAAAGATCGATTGTGTTTATGCGTTAAAGAAATTAGTGGCGTTAAACCGATTTTGTGTTAACGCGTCATCGAGTTAAAGGCAGGGTTGACGATGTTGTCCAGTATACACTATTTGTTATATTTACACCCTGACAGAGATCCATTACTGATGAGCTCTGAAAAAGGACCGGAAAAGAGCCGTCATCTGTAGCTGCTGTAATCCTGTAAAAACGTCTACCAATCACTGCCTCGCGGTCCGCTTGGAAAGAGCCAATCAGATGCCTCCCTGCCTCCCTGCTGGTACTCTACCCTTGGCGTGCACCAGCCTGAACTCAAAGCGCGTTACTGTTGCACGTTTCCTGGAGAATAGAAGAGAAAACTCAGCCCTGCAGTAGCACTGCCGCGGTTACTTGTCATGAGGTAGCGTTGTTGAGTTGAGGTCCTCTCTCCGCTCTGTGTCTGTGAAGTTGTTACGATGTGGCGGTGCTCGTGCATGTGTGTATATGTGGGGGGTGAAGGGGGCGTTGCCTTGGAAGGAGCCCCGAGGGGAGGGGGGGTTTAGACGGAGCTCCTGAGGCGATGCTACTTTCATATTATACTAGCTTTCCAACATCGTCTACCCTACCTTTAACTTTGACGGCCTTAGTTAAAAGTCATGCGTTGTCCTCTCCTCTTTGTCCTTCCCTCGAGCCGGGCCGTGACAGTGGACACAACAACTTTTATTGAATTTTGTATCTCTGGGATTGTGATATTGTTTTCACAATATTTTCAAAACCTGCCAAATGTTGACAAATCGCCCAAAACGTCTTCTACCAGCCCAACGCTATTTTTCCCCGTCCAGCTTCATCAAAAGTAGCCCAATCTGCCGGAAACCAGCACAATCTGGCAACACTGCGAGGCCGTGAGCATGATAAATAGACTCTTGTTAAAAAGGCTCAGTAATTTCCTGGGTACTGTAATTATTAGCAAACACTACTCAACATGAAACAATGATGCTTTCACTGGGGACAATATTCAGCCACAGATTAATATGTATTTAGTTTGCTAGCATTTGTAGCACCAGGACAATAAGATAAGATAAGATATTCCTTTATTAGTCCCACAGTGGGGAAATTTGCAATGTAGGTGGGATTGACTCAAAATAAACTACAATAGCTATAAAGGAACATGTCACCATGTTTAGACAACAATGGAGCTCCGAGCCCCAGCATGAGTTCTATCAGGCTATGCAGAATACCAGTATTGGATCAATTCATTGCTGGTTTTGGTCTTTTAATAGGATTTGTTGACAATAAGAAACTTGTCTTGTCATTTCAACAGACAAACAGAAGGCGGTGAGTGAGTAAACAACAGAAAGAGACGGCTTTATGGTTTACATACCTGCAAGAATGGCACTTGCGGTGAAAAACACAAAGTTGATAGGAACCACCTCTGTGGCATCGAACATCTTCATTGCCTGATTGAGAAATCTGTAGAGAGAGGAGATAAGAAGATTGGAGCGGTGAATATAATGACCTTGATTACAGAGACACTGCGTAGTGACCTATTCATCCATCATAATAGTGTAGGTGTGCTGCAGGTACAATGTCACCATGTCCAATATATAATTCTCTTGAGTTTGTTCAGGAAGGAAGGAAGGGATTTGAGCTATAAAAAGAGGCTGGAAAAAAAAGAAGGTACACAGAAGAAGAGAGAGAAAAAACCTTGACTAACTTGATCTGGAAGGCGCAGGAGGCGACCATGACGGCAAACATGACGTAGAAGATGGGGTAGATGAGCTGCAGCTGGCCTTTTATTGACTCTGTGATCATCCCCGACACAGCTTTGACTGAGATGACTGTCAGAGAGGCTGCAGCAACACAGAAGCAACAGCAGCATTTATAACTTGTAGAGATAAACAGTGGCGTAAATATCGACGGTGCATGTAACCACTTATCTTCCTTTGTTTGTTCTTTTTAAACAGAAAATACACGTTTAATATTGTGATATTTACTGGAAATGACACACAATATATCCAACGGCAGTAGGAAAAGTTCAGCTGTCTGACGATCTCCCTCCAGCCAGTTGCCACCTTATTAAGGTTTTTGTAGTGAAATGAAGAGGTATCGTATAGATAACTCCTCATTTCAACTTCACCAATCAGCCGCTCCTGGTCCACTGAGGCGATTTTAAGGTGAGCGACAAGAATACATCTAAACAGGTGGGCGTCTGACAAAAGTTCAGCTCAAAACGGCGTGCCACATCGCGTTGCGTCGTTCACGGCCAGGACATTCCAATAAAAAAAGGACACGGTTCTTAAGCAGTGTTGTTAATGACTTTGCGGAGCACAAGTCCTGTAGGATAAACTTCTGACGGGTTCAGTACTGGTTTATTTTTGTTATTATGGAGTGGGATCAAGGATTTAAATCTATAGCACTGTAATTGTTACGTCTCATATGTTGGAAAATGTGCACCTACTGTAATCTGTGTCTGTGAGAACATTTGGCTGCTAAGTCCAGGGCACGTTGTTAAATTAGCGTTGATAAATTTGGCGCTCTGGCTGCTCTCCGTGGTGCTGATCTAAGGCTGGTTTGCAGTATGGGAGTTGCATTGTGAGCCTCTCCATGGTGGCACAGCAATTGTCTGGAGGGGTTGTGTGTATACGTGCATGTGTGCGCACAAGCATACGCTTGTGTTTGGGCGAGGGCCCAAGAAAGAGTTTTTGCACCATGGCCAATCCCAATTATGTTACGCTGCTGGTGATAAAGGACTTCCTCGTTGAACCATGCTGATTTGTAGAGGCGGTAGTGGTTTGTAGTGAGTTTCAGTGAACTATTTCTCTTCCGTCGTGCTCTACTCGGCTCGAAACTGAAATGATGACAGAGCACGAGTCCATTTTTGGTAGCCAGGCAACAAAGCAACCTCTGACTACCTAAAACGGTTTAATCCGTAACCTCTGCCCCCAATCAGACAACTTCCATTTGTTCATACCTAGCAGGGCCACCAGCAGCATCACGACAACGATGTGCTTCATTTTCCTCATCTTGTACAGATAGAGCAGGATACAAAAGGCGACGAGCTCTATAAGCTGTTGAGAGAGACACACACAAATCATTAATTCAGATTCCATTTTCTCAAATTGTGCACAGAAAATGAAAATCTGAATTGCACTGGAATTGTATTTTTACTGACCATTTTACCTATATAACAAAGGCAGTGAGCAGTGCACTTTAATTAATTAAAACTAATGAAAAATGAAATGGATTGCCACGGTCTTTAATGAGGAGAACTGTCCTCCTCATTAAAGACCGTGTGAGTCCAACAGCATTCAGCTCTAAGACCTCTGATATAACGTCACCCAGCTCTAATGGATGGAGAATAGGAAAGGAGGACAAAAGTAGAACCAAGGGGAAAAAAAGGGCAAGCTGACCTTTAAATGTCTCTTAAAACCACCACCTGTATCTCTAGAAATATGTTAAATAGAGGGCTTATTTCAGTGGATTTAGAAAAACATACACCACTTAACGCTACACACACTGTAAATGACACCAACACTGTTTAATAGTCTTCCAGATAAAACAATTCGATAGTACGACCCCTGGAAATAATGAGAAGACAGTGTTGGATATTTCATTTCCCTCTGATTAATCACCAGCTACAGTTCATCCCGTACAGTCGGAGGTTGTTCCTCCGCAGGCTGATGAGCATTCACAATGCGTTGCCAGAAATGGAAAACAACATACCCTTTTACACACCATCGATCACTGCAGCCAGAGGCAGCAAGACTACCTCAATATGAAAACATCTGTCCGCCCATCTGTATTTTCCTGATATCTGCTTGAACATTTGTTTTTCATCCAATAGCTGCTTTTTTTTTTTTGTTTCTGAGTGTGTTTACATTACAGGACTAGATTCAAGTGTTGAATATGGTTAAGAGAAATGATATGTCCTGATAACCAGGGCACACATTCACTGTTTACACTACTGCTATAACTGTTATCATTTTAGGTTCATCTCTGCCTGGTTTGATGTGCAGATAATCGGTTGTTCCACAAACAGTAAAGGGAATATTTGGGATTTGGAGAGAGCTTTGGTGTGATCATATTCAAGTGTTTAAAGGAACAGTGTGTAGCATTTAGGGGGATCTATTGGCAGACATGGAATATAATATTAATAAGTATAGGGCTGGCAAATTTAAGGCGATATAAACGCAAAATTTGTTTTACTGCCACTAATTTCTTTAACACATTAATGCACTTTTAGGTTGTAGCAGGCTCGAAGGAGCCTAAATAACACTCCACACTTACGCAAACATTTTGGCGACAAAATTAGATCAAAGGATTTTTTTTTCAGGGGTGACTTTGTATATATGATGGTTTATAGAAGTAAATACTGTATATAAAGAAAACTATATAAATATCATGAATGCAATAGGCTACAGATCCTCAGTGGTGTTCTGCTACTAGTTTCCTGAAAAACAGATCAAAGGTGTCCCTTTCTAGCACAAAACAGTGCTTCTCTTTACTCCCCACTCAGCACTGTATTTCAACAAGAGAAGTTTAACCTGAGAAGAGGAAAACAGAGCTTCCTCTCTCTCTCTCTTTATCTCTGCTGCCATCACGGGAGTCCTGGCATCAATGGAAAAGCAGCAGGATATGACCTTCTACTGCTGAATTCCTCCTTTAAAAACATACAGGGTGTTTTTTCGACAAAGACTAGTGTCAACATTTGCATTTTTGTGATGAGCAGCTTTTTGAGAAAAACACTTTGTTTCGGCTCTGTGCCAAATCCGTCGCTATGGTAACAGCTGTGTTTATGCGATCCCTGCCTGAGGCGAAACTGGAGTAGGAGAGCATACGGGTGAGTGTTAATGCACCGGCAGACCATGAGGTGGGGTCAGTGTTTTTTTTTTTTTGCAAAAACATGGACAATCCTTGTTTTAATGGACTCGCTGCTCGCCACTACACAAACTCCATGAGACACAAACAAAAACAAGAAGAACAGGATATCTTTCAAGGTTGCAAGGATTAATTATTACATCGTTCTCTGAGGTCAGGTTATTCATCAACTGTACTTCAACTCCTCTTTTACAGAGGATTAATACAAACTACATACTTTAATTAACCCTTAAAAGTAGCCCTCCTCTTGCTCCTCTCCACAGGGAGGTTAAAGGTTAACAGCAGGACAGGAGCTGGTATATATATATATATATATATATATAGGCTACAGTACAGAGGCCTGTACTACGAAGCGAGTTCAACATCTCCAGGGTATCTTCTCGCTCGTTATCTGGCTTCACTTACCCTAACAAACGAGATCACGCTAAACGGTACTACGAAGCCGGTTATCAACTCAGTAAATCAACTCAGGGTTTTCCAATCTGGTTATGAGCGCGTTCACATGAACGAGGAGGTGTTTGCAGCATCTGACCAATCAAAGACATGGAAAAGTCTACTGACAGGCAGAGCGGCACATTTAACAAAGAGTAAACTATATTAGACCAATACGAAGAAGTTAAACACTTAATACAGAATAAAAGTAACACAGTTGAAGCTGTCAAATGCAGAAAGAACAGCTGGTGAAAGGAAAAACTCCACATGTGTGAATGCGTTAATTAACAGACTTAATCATTTTACGGAACACTCAAAAGTCAGATATACTTGTCTAATTATAAATAACTTTTCAGAGTGTAATAGATGAATAGATTACTTATCATTTTACACTGCAAGTATGTTGTGGCGTCTATAACTATTTAAACCTCCTTTCACCTGCTTCCCCCTTCTGTGGCGGTGTGAAACGGACTCAAGAGCAAGTAAAAATAAATAAATATAAAAATATAATTCAAAGCGGTAAACACCCCCAGCATAAAGTCAGCTGTCCTTCCTGTATTTGTCAGTTTAAACTGTGTTGTTTTTAGTCTGGATTATGACTTAAATTTCTTCGTATGTGTGTGATATTATCATACAATCACCGCACTGAGCTCTGATTGGTCAGCAAGAGGTGCTTTCATAGGAGTTGATCTCTTATCTGGAACATAACCTGCTCCGGAGCAGGTTAGCCATTCAGCATCAGTTACCATGGTGATCTACCTCGATAAGAAGTAAACCAGCTTCGTAGGACGGAAAACCCAGAGTTAACCCTGAAGTTACCTCGATAACCGCAAATCCTGCTTCGTCGTACAGGCCTCAGGACATTTTAGTGCTATGCTGCTAAACATACCATATACAGCAACCCATGTGGACAAACAGTAGCTCCTAGGAAACAAGAGCATGCTTATGTACACATAAATATTACTGGAGTCAGGCTGGAGCGTTTTAAAGGGTTACATACGAGGTAAAGCAGGAAGTGCCAGCTCATGACGTAGTACTGGACCAGATGGGCCGTGATGTGGGTGGTGGTGTGGGGGGCAAAGGTCACCAGGACATACGTCCCTGTTATTGCCAGGGTGCCACCTGTGGAAGAAAAGAGAGGGTGGAGAGTGGTGAGATTGTGGTAAAATGGTTTTGTCTCTAATTCATATGTGAATGCAGAACTAGAACAACGAACCCTTTTATAAATAAAACATTCATTCAATTCAGTGTTTCCAATATGTGGCTGATAATGTCACTCATCAGCAATTACAAGACGATAGCGAAACGGGCAAAATGTGCTGATGATTAATCCAGGAAAGCAACGGTGTGCAGGGCTGATATAAATTTCCAATCTAGCAGTTAATGACCGTCATTGTGACGACCATCACGACCGTGGCATTTAAGAGCACTCTACAAATTGTTATGACAAACAATAGCTTTTCATAAAACAATATAATAGGATAGGTCTGTCTGTTGAACAGATTGTGCCTTTTCTTTTCCCCCACTGGCAGAAACACAACTAGTAAATAAAATGTTTTTATCGCAGGCAAACTGAAATATGCTTCCTCCGTCACACAGAGATGATCTGTGAAGTCACGCTGATGTACCTGTACTCTAAAAATGTTACTTCTCAATACGTCACAGCAGCAATCTGAGAGGATGTCCTCAGTGATCCAGAATGATCCAGTGTTTGCTTACCAACGATGTCAGAGGCACGCACCGTCTCCTTGAGGAAAAACACAGATATGACGGCGCTGGCTGGGAAGAGAAAATACATTCCTATTAGTTTAACCGCCAATAAAACAGGCCACAGTTACTATTCAGTCTGCTAGAATATAATCTGAGCTCGGACACAGTTTTATCTCACACTGTATGTGTTTTTAAAAGCAATCAGATACATTTATAACACGGTCTAGACACCAAATCATTTGAATTGTAGATCTCTGTTTTTTTTTTTATCACAATAACAAAGCAATCAATACCTCATATTCTGGATTTATTTATTTTTTGGTGTCAGTTTAATCACAAGCAAGGTCAGATACTTGACTGAATATTGACTTTATATCAATTTCATCGCTAGTGTTGCAAACAGACCAGCTGTATACATGTATGCTGTTATTAGGTTAGGAGTAATTTGATTTTACTGTGCAGCATGCAACGTGAAAATATCAATGTAATTACTCATATATATTACGCCTATTTTAATGTCTTTACACTGGTTACCTGTTTAGTTTTCGTATTGATTTTAAAATGCTGTTATTAGTTTTTAAGGCGGTGGCACAGTGGTGCAGTGGTTAGCGCTGTCGCCTCATGGCAAGAGGGTCGCAGGTTCAAACCCGACATTCAGCCCTTCTGTGTGGAGTTTGCATGTTCTCCCCATGTTAGTGTGGGTTTTCTCTGGGTTCCTCCCAAAGACATGCAGGTTAATTGTTGACTCTAAATAGGCGTGAATGGTTGTGTGTCTTTGTGTGTCAGCCATGTGGTAGTCTGGAGACCTGTCCAGGGTGTAACCCGCCTTCGCCCAATGTCAGCTGGGATCGACTCCAGCCCCGCCTCCCCAGCGACTGGATAAGCAGTTACAGATAAAGTTTATAAGGCACTGCATGGCCGTGCAGCAGGCTACCTCTCAGAAATGCGTTTGGTTTATGAACCAGGAAGACACAAAGCGGAACAAAAAGATGTGGCGATGCTGCTTTCAGCCTTTACGCTCCAACAGCCTTCCAGAGGATCTGAGAAGAGCTGAAAATATTGATATTTTTAAACGTGAACTAAAAAATCCATCTATTTAGTCTGGCTTTCATGTAGTGTTTTAAATTTGTATTAATTATACTATTTTACACTCTATTTTACTCATTTTGTTTTATCAACATTTTACTGCTTTGAGTAACTGTTGATCATTACAACATTTAGCAATTTATTTGTCAAGCGCTTATAAAGCACTTTGAAGTGCATTTGATTTGTTCGAAAGGTGCTATATAAATAAAGTTTGATCGATTGATTGATATTGTATATTGTGTAGCAGAAAAGGGGAAAAGAGAGAAAAATGTACAGAATAGCCCTTTTCCATCCAGACAGGAAAAGAAGGTGGGGAAGGAGATAAAGGAGACACACCTGTGAGCTGGGGAAGGGGAAATCAACTAACTAAAGCAACATGGAGGAGAGCAGAGAAAGAGGAGGGAGAGTGGCTAAAGGAGATCAGGATCATTTGAAGTTAAATTCAGTTTCTGCACATCTTTCCTCTTAAAAGAAAACAGTTGATATATACTGTATAAAAGTAAACTGAGCAGCAAGTGAGCTAAGAACCAGCTGGATTCAATAAAGTTTCTTGGACAACAAGGCTCTGCTGGAGGTGTGCTGATCCCTGGGGCAGGTGGAGGACTGAAGTCTTGGACCTGTTTGGAAGCAGCTGCAGTCTTCTTGCCTTTGTTGGGCCGTCAAGATAAGTCTCCTTTACTAAAACTCTCCAGGCTTCTCTATCTTTTTCTCCAAACCCCCCCTAAACACCTAAACCTTCACACACTGAACTGGATTGAACTGAACTGGGTTCATTCAGATTGGAACGGACATTCACACACACACACATTCACCCTCACCCCACAAATCTTTTACTAAAATACTGACATTTATCTGGAGTCCTCCTTTAATGAAATGATTTAAAGCAGGCGTGTCAAACTCATTTAAGTTCATGGGCCACATACATACAGCCCAACTTGATCTCAAGTGTAAAGACGTACAAGTGCATTCCTGAAATGTTCACAGTTAATGAACAAAATCCATTTCCAGAAGAGATGAGCAGTCGGCTAAGACTAGAAACAGACTGCTGTTTCCTCAAACCTACCAACAATTCATTCATCTTCTCTTTTCTCAGTTCTCCTCGCATATTTTTTGTATTTTTCACCACGATGAGTCCGATAGTGGTGCTGAATATTATATTCCTTGAGCACTGAAAGGTGCTGTGAACGTACCAAGCACACTGGCTTCCCATTTACCTCTATGAAGAAATAGAAGTGGTCCATTTTTCTGTGTCCACTTTTCTCCTTTTTGACAAAGATATTTTCCAGCGGTGGCTCCTGCATGAACAGAAGCCCACGCTTGACAGTGCTGTGTCACGTAGCCTGTAGTCTGATCTGTAATAACGTATCCAGCAGGGCCCGCTAGTCTTATAAGGACAGCGACACCCCCAGTGTTTAAATAGGAATAGCAGTGCATTTTATTGAAATATTAGAATTAATGACTTCTCTGCACACTTCTTTGCAAAGTCATCCAGTGGGCCGGATTGGACCCTTTGGCGGGCCGGTTCTGGCCCCTCAGGCCGTATGTTTGACCAAATGTCATCCCTGATTTAAAGGACATTTGGTTTTCTTATTTAGACTGACTCAGGATTTGAGTTTTGTTTCTCATTAATGGATATATCATCTGTATTGTCTTTTGAGTATGAACCATACCCTGTGGATTTGATTACTGCTATTTGATAAAAATGAATTGATGGTTTGTGTTTTGTTTATCTTGTGGGTAGCAGGCTATCTGGCCTCTCCAAGTGGTTTCCAGTAACTTTTTTTAAAGTCTTATTGTGGATATCTGGGGGTTAAACCTACTTTATAGTATGTACACATCATATGCACGTACACACAAAGCACTCAGCCATGCATGTGTAAATGCATGTCTACATAAATATACACGCAATGCTTGACATGTTTATATTGATCAGCCCGATCAAATCTGTCAGCTTGCTTAGATAAATGGAGCTCATTAGGACTTCATAACAGCAGCAGCGAATTACGGCAAGATGCCATTCCTTGACACGTTTTTCATGAACCCATTCATCAATATCATTGTCAGAAACGGCGACGCTGAAAAGCAATCAGTTTCGCATGAGCTAAGGCTCAGATTACAGTCTTCTTAATGTATCCACGGGGCATGCACCGAACCGAGGGAGGCGGATAAACATGCAGCATTTGGGCTGTCGCAGAGACAGATAGCGAGACAGACAGACATGCATGCGGACACACAGTCATGCCGATTAACAGATACACAGATGGGTGGCCACAGAGACAGATTAACTGCCTGAGACAGAAAAACAAGCTAGGAGACAAACAGGCGGTGGACAGACTGACGGCGAGGCAAATATGCATGTGACAGCAGCAGCCCAGTGAGGAGGTCACTTTACAGAATACACTGTGGCTGCCATGGTGGAGGTCCAACTGAGTGCCTCATTTTACATCCTTTTCTGTTGTTGTATTGTTATTTTTTCCACCAATATTTCAGCACAGCCAGCTGTGTTTTGCTGGGAGATTTTGGACACAACCGCAGCGAGCCAGCCAGACAGACAGACAGCCAGCCAGACGGGCGTGCAGGTGATGGCACGCAGACAGAGACAGACAAATTGAATGAAAAAAAAAAAATGCTGGAAAATATTGAAAAACAGTCAGACACACAGTTTGAGTTTGTGTGCAGGCTTTGCCATCATCATAAGGAGATTAGCTACAGAGCATAAACAGCTCAATATGTCAGACACACACAGCATGTCACCAATGGGATTACTGCGGTGTGGTGGCATGACACACAGGTTGTCAATACGGATGTTAAAGAGGCCCTATTATGCTTTTGTGCTTTTTTCTCTTTCCTTTAGTGCGTTATATAGTTTTTTTGAGCATGATAAATGTCTGCAGAGTTACAAAGTCCACGCCAAAACGAGTTACTCTCCCCCACAGACACACTGAACTGCTTGAAATGCATTGATTAAAGTCCCGCCTTTTCTTCTGTAACCTGGTGATGTCACCAAGTAATACATTTGCATAATATCTGCCAAGCAGCTAGTTTGGCACGCCCTCAAACAACGCTAGTTAGAGTGGAGCTGGAGCGGAGTCCGAAGAGTTCGTTCGGTTGACCAATCACATGTGTCGGTATGAATCAGAATCAGAAATGCTTTATTGATCCCCGGGGGGAAGTTGGGGCTTTACAGTTACTCTTGTATAAACATAAAGAAATGTAAGAAAATAGAAAAAAAAGGAATATGTAATATGTCAATTGTGTACATAACACAATATATGTAGAGAATAAAAGTAAATAAGAATTACAGCCGCAAGCGGCAGTTCAGGGTTCTAGCCTTTTTCGCTCGAGGTGTTCGAGGTCTTCGAAATGCAATAAGATATCAACAAGCTTTATGCAACTTTTGATGAGCCTGGTCCAATAATGATCCACAGAAAATTTGGTAGCAATCGTCAATACAGTAAATTGAGCTCACTGCCCCTTTAATTTGCCCCTTTAATCTAGTTTAGAGATACTTTAGTACTGACAATCCACCAGGTTGGATGTGTGTTCTGTTTACACCAATCTGTTAGTTACCATCTGAATTCATACTACCGTGCGCGCGTGCACACGCGTGCGTGAACGTGCACGTGCGTGAACGTGCGATACACTTCGGGGCTAGAACCCTAATAATAATAATAATAATAATAATAATAATAAATTCACACAAACTCAATAGGGTTCTGCCCCTGCGGGGCTAGAACCCTAATAATAAACCGGCACAAACTCAATAGGGTTCTGCCCCTTCGGGGCTAGAACCCTAAAAATAAGAAATGAGAATATAAGAAATATGTACAAATATTTGCATTAAGACATGTAATATACAACATATAACCACAGAGCAAATGAGTAAATAAAAAATGCTGAGAAGTGGGATCTATTAAGTGTGTTAAATATAAATGCAAGAATGGTATAAATAAGAATTAAATAAGAATATTTCTTGAAATGTACGATATATTAACCACAGAGTATTGCAGAGTTGAATTATTGCACAAATAATTGTACAGTTGAGTTAAGCTGGGAAAAGCAAAGTGTCTTTTGATGTAAACATGTTCTTTTAGAAACCTAAATTATGAGTATGCACCTGAAAATGAACATAATAGGTCCTCTTTAAACAGTCAATGTAGAGCACAATTGCAGTTTTATTAGCAAAATGCTTCCACCTGAGAGCTGGTTTTAGGCAACGCTAATAAACCCAAGCCATGAAACTCTTTACTATAAACAAAAAATAATAAAAATTCAAGTTGAATCAAAGCTAAATTTCGCCTCAAGTATGCTCAGTGTCTGTAGACAAAATCATAATGATAGTGTCTTTCAGAGGAGATATGTGAAACAAGGCATGGTGGTGCGTGATGCCTTCAGGGACATTACTGTCAAATTGGAAGTTTATAAAGACTCTCGTTGGTATTCTGATGAAACAGTCAGTAGTTAAATATTTCATACTGCGAGCGTGTTCGTGTATACATTTAGGACTCCTGCTTTGCCTCTGGGACCAGCTGGATCTAACAAGTAACCATAGCAACACCGTACAAAGTGAGATTCACACGGCTTGATAAAATGAGAACTGAGGTAACCTCTGGGGTGCATAGTTCTGTCACTGCTCCTGTGTGTTTATGGGTGGGTGTGTGTGTGTGTGTGTGTGTGATGTGATGTGTAGTAATGGGAACCTCCCTCTGGGAAAACACACCATGTCAAACATTCTTTCACCACCCGGATCTGACATGAGCAGATGAAAGCAACGAAAATTGAACTTGTCATCTCCCAGACAAGCTCAAATATAAGAACACAAATACTGTGTGTACACAAAGACACAAAAATGGTGACTGTTGAAAGCTCCCCCGTCCTGTGAAAACATAAGTATAAAGACGGGCTTTCAGAAATTCTCCAGCAACAGTTTTGCAGTTTTGAAATGTAATATTAGATATTATACCATCAAAAGTTCTAGTTGTGAGCCTGAATGACAAACCAAACTTTTTTTATTATGCTTCTGTGCTTTTTCCCATTCCTCTAGTGTATTATATAGTTTTTTTGTGGATTTAAAAGTTACAAAGCCCAAAGTCCATGCCAAAAGGAGTTACTCTCCCCCACAGAAACTAGGGGTGGGGAAAAAAAATGTATTCACCTATGTATCGCGATTTTCTTTTTTATGATTTTGAAATTTTTTTTTTTAATTCCAGAATCTATATATTTACTTCATTTGAGTCTATGCGGAGGTAGAAGGAAGTTACCGCTTTTATTGTTGTAGTCAGAGTAACATGACGTCATATCTATTCTGTACCCGTCAACCAAAACAAACTGCAGTCGTGGATACGACACATTTTAAATCCAAAGTCTATTTTATGAAATTGTTTTGAAATTTAATCTATTTTATTCGTGTACATTTTTTGTGACGCTCAACACGACTTTCAACAACGTATTTTTTGTGCATTTTTCCTACAAATGTCCAGCAACACGTGATGCATGTGTCAATGTCCGCTCCAGTCTTTTCAAAATAAAACTACTTGGTTAGCTTTAGGAAACGATTGTAGTTTGGTTTAAAATAACTCTGGAAGTGCTGTAACTTAAGTACAGAAGTTACGTGACAAATAAATCAACACGGGACGAACACCGGTCTCCTGGGCTAAAGTCCTGTGTTTTTTGACCCACCCAATCACCCCAACCTCCACCCTACGTGGCTACTCTCTATACTTCCCGGTTCACAATAACGTGGATCACATACGAATTGATTTCGTGCTGACCATCACGAAAAAAAATGTGAAATTCGTGTCTATGTACGCAAATCAATAAATTAAATTTGTGACTACTTCACAAACTTCTGTGCGACTGGGCTGGATAACAACTCATCTTAGTCAATGATACGGTGCTGCAGGGCTAACATCTGCGAGCAATGCTGATGCAGTGTGGTCTCTGTTTATTTCCACCTCTCCAGCCTCCCTCCTCTCTAGCATGTGATGACATGGTATCTGACGGAGGGAGCCGATGCTCTGCTCCATACAACAGCATTTGGGGTGATGCTGTCATTCCTAATAGAGACCGGTGGGCTCTGTGGATGGAGACAGCAGTAATTGCTCTCCATGGACTGTCAGCGTGCCAGCGTGACATGCAGGGACAGGCGGATGACAGCGGCGTCATCAGTCCCGCTCCTCCTCTGCCTCTGCTTTCCACTCGCTGTATATCAATGCCTGTTGTCTTATTTCATTCCTCTCTCCTCTCTCCCTTTCCTTCCTTTCACCTCGCCATCTTCTCCTCTCTTCTACCCATCCAACAACCAACCACTTGCCTCCCTCTTGTTTACTCACCCGAGGCCTCCCGCTGTCTGTCCCCCCCCCTCTGAGCCTTCACACAGCTCTTGGAAAACAGGCACAACAGCGCCGCAGGAGGTGTGTGTTTGTGAAGCATCTCTGGTCGAAAAACTCCGCTAGACCTGGGTGTTTTTACACACTAGCTACTCACGCTTTTGTGTGTGCTCATTTGCGTACAATATGTGACTCAGCGGGAGGTGAGAATGGAGTCACAATGGCAGACGGCAACCTGCACATTTCCCCCCCTCCTCAGCTCCACTTGTTAGCTCCGAGGAGGACAGACTGTGTCACATCTTCCTCTCTTTACCCTCCTCTCACCTCTTCGCCTCTCCCTTCATTAATTCTTCAAGAGCTGCATATTATTCATGCACACTCCAATGCTACCCTAGTGTCTGGCAATTAGTGGTTTTTCTAGGGATGATAATGATGAGCACAGTAATTGTTAATACTTTAAAGAACGTCATCGTGTCGGCTTTACACACCACCAACACAGCATTGGGAGGTTACTGCTCTCTGGAGCGACTGCCATGCAAAACTACAATGAACAAGAGGTGCAGCCTTCTTAACAAGATTTGTGGTTTGGTTCAGTGCTTTATTTAAACCATTCATCCACTTGTGAGACGTGACTACAGGGAAATCGTTTGAAGCGTCGGGGTAATAGCTGTCATTTATATCCATGACTCACCACCACCTCCAGCGCGCTGAGTGATCGGTGGCGAGAGGCAAGAAGTGAACCTGCTCAATATTTAACCTGTGTTTGGAGTGTTTGCATTGAGCCGCTGCTAGCTGTAGCAACCGGGCAGGCTTTGTTTTGATTGGCTAATGAACCCGGCTTAGTTCATGACAGCTTTAGTAGTTCACACTGCGGGCCGTAAAAATGATCATTCCTGGAGTGGGTTTGGTTGGATTTATAATGTCAGAAGTAGTTGGACTTCCTGAATCACTCATAAAATATGAAGGGTGGAAATGTATATATTCATCTTCTGGATCCAGTGCTCGATATAAACTTGGAATTTGGAAAAAATGAACATGCATCTACACTCTGACCTGCTGTGTAAGTCTGTAGAGCAACGATTGGAAGTTTCTTTTTGAAAGCAAAGTTTGTGTGCGTCAGAGATTCCACTGAATGAGGTGAATCAGCCTCGCAAGCAAAGGGAGATATGTAGTCGTGATACACAAGATGGAAATAGCTCTCTCTCATAAATACTCGTATCAACATGGGAGTGGACAAATATGCTTCTTTATGCAAATGTGTATATATATTTATATATATGTATATATTTACTATTAGAAATCAATTAACAACACAAAACAATGACAAATATTGTCCAGAAACCCTCACAGGTACTGCATTTAGCATAAAAGATATGCTCAAATCATAACATGGCAAACTGCAGCCCAACAGGCAACAACAGCTGTCAGTGTGTCAGTGTGCTGACTTGACTATGACTTGCCCCAAACTGCATGTGATTATCATAAAATGGGCATGTCTGTAAAGAGGAGACTTGTGGGTACCCATAGAACCCATTTTCATTCACATATCTGGAGGTCAGAGGTCAAGGGACCTCTTTGAAAATGGCCATGCCAGTTTTTTCTCATCAAAATTCAGCGTAAGTTTGGAGCGTTATTTAAACTCCTTTACGACAAGCTAGTATGACATGGTTGGTACATGTACCAATGGATTCCTTGGTTTCATATGATAGCAGTATAACTCAGCCCGCTACAACCTCCGAAATATTGATTGGCTTAATACGTTAAAGAAATGAATGGCGTTAAAACAAACTTGCGTTAACACATAATTATTGCGTTACCTTTGACAGCCCTAATATATATATCTTTAGTGGATATGAAATAAGTCTTCTTGTAGTCCCATATTGTCATAAACGTCACCTCTTCGATTAGATTCTTCCTAATTTTTGACAGAGATCTTTTTAGGATTTTTTCTCCAATGTTTTCCAGTAAATGGTAAATGGATCCATGTTAGTACGGTACTGGTATGGAATGGATTCCCAAAAGAGATGTTAGAAAAGATCACGACAAAATTGTGTCCATCTGTTACTGATGATGGTTTTAAAGTAAAACTGAAAGCTTCAAACTGCAACAAATGCCTCTTTTTATCCTTTTTGGAGTGACCATATCTATGAAAAACCTGAGTCACTGAGATTTCATATTGAACTTTTGGAAACGTGAAGTATCTGTAGTGTACTACAGCTCTCATTCTGTATTCATGATGCATTTGAGTGAGTTTTGTTTTTCAGATAAAACAGACTTTCAGCATGGCAATGTTTCCTGTTGCTCCCAAGGGAAGCAACCTTTCCTCTTGCCTTCATGCATGGATAATATATGAGGGGGGGGGGGAAAGGTCGCACTTACCTATGACAGACACGCAGCCCAGCGGGGCTATGAGCGATGCTGGGGCGAAGCCGTAGGCAGCAAAGTTTCCCAGCTCCCCGACACCCATGAGAACCACACCGCTCCACCACATCACGGAGGTGTAGTAGGGCTTGGAGCCACGCTGAGACTGACGGACGTGGGCATATTTCTGTCAGGAGGAGAAGGAACAGGAACACAAACTCAAACATACACAGATACAGAGAAACCTTACATACAGCATTACACTCACACTCTAAACACACCATAACACCATCTGCTGATTAGCGTTTCATCTCAGAAGAGACATGACACCAATTAAGCAAATCAATGAGGTGGGAAGCTGTACAAGGCCAACGCAAATGTTCACTTCATAATCATTAATAGTTCTATCTTTGCAAGCTTACACTGGCCCTTTTTCACATGTAATTGAACACAAGTTGTCACGTCCTCCCCATCTGTCTCACACACCCTGCCACAAACACCTCAGTTTCTGCACCTGCATCAAAAGAGTTTTTGCATGTGCTAAACGGAGTGTAATTGAGCAGCAGACATTATTTTATTATTATCACGGAGTGATAAAAGACAATGATAATTTTAGACGGTAACATTTTTATAGCTCAGCCTCTAAAGCCTCTCAGTCTGGTAAAGAGGGTGTATGTTAGGGCTGCACGATTATGGCCAAAATTGTAAATTATTTTGAGTAATATTGACATCACGATTATTTATCACGATTATTCATAAATTTTAGGGACAACATATTTTTACTGCAATTTCACATTTAAATAAACAGAGCAATGCTTTTACTTCCATGTTGTGCTTCATTCCACCCGTCAAAAACTCAAAATGTTATCCTTTTACTTTATTACTGTCATCTATAGTGGTTATTTGCATAAAAACACACAATGCAAATGATTGGGAAATAAATGATTGTATTTCTATTTAAATATTTGCCTTGATTAAAAAACATCTTGTCATAAGTAGTTCTCATTATATATTATAAGTTGCTTAGAGTGTTAGGAAAATAAACAGGTCATATTTCACTCTATTTTATATTGGTGTGAAAACAGCTCCTTCAAACAACCAGATTTATCCAAGTTTCTCACCAAAAACTACATTTTACAAGATCACATTTGAACGCATCATGATAGTGTTATAATTAACCATCGGCCAGTACTCATTTTTACTGAGTAGAATCTGAACGCAGCATAATGTAACTCAATGGAACCTCCGTTAACGGAGCTCCTCAGCGCCGTGCTGTCGGCAGACGAGCCAATCACTGTGATTACTCTGAGCAGCATCATGGCAACAAATTACAATATAATAAGTGTCTGGTTAAGTTAGTTGTTCCACATGTTTTAAGCTTGTTCCTCCACGGCTTATTTTGGACTTATAGTTGTGACAAATTGCAGCTTTATGTCTTCTTCATTCACACTGAAGAACTTCCACACCGACGACATGTTGTGTGTGTGACGTTACTGACTGTGCCGCTGTGTGCCGACGTAAAACCATAACGTGGAGGCTGCACATGTGTGTGTTTGTGTAACCGGCAAAAGGTCGGATATATGAGACTGCTGAAAACCGTCCGGCTTCGATCGGCTGCTGATTGACGGTGCATCTCTAGCTGTTAGTTTAGGAAGCGCTTGATTTAAGCAGCAGAGTTTTCTATGAGTGGAGCATGTATTATAAATGTCAATATCGCAGTCTTTCATGTTCATTTAATTGTGGGAAGCTCAAATCGTGATTAATATTCGATGAATTGTGCAGCCCTATTGTATGCTCGTATTTAGTTAATTACATCTACTCTCATGGGTTGATTATTTTACAATATGCAACTCAAAAACAATTGCACTTCACTTGAAATAGTGCTGACAAGGCATCAAGGAGCAGAATTATGAAGTATTATAATCAGGTCCAGACACAAAGTGCAAACAATTTGCTGTTTGATTACTTGACTGGACACTTTTATTGCTTACCACAAATTTAAAATGAAATAGATGTTTGAACATTCTCTTCTATTCTAATTCAAATAGGCTTTTAATACACAGTCATGTCTGCCGTCTGCTGCACAACGCCTGCGGTGAACAAGTCAGCACATCACAGTCGGTGCCTACGTTCACTCGGATCCTGATGAACACACAGAGAGAGGCAGTGTAGCGGCACTAAGAGAGCAGGAAAAAGAGTCTTTACAGGCATCATGTGCCTGCTGTGTGTGTCTGTTGTACAGCTGGATTCCAGCGCTTCCTACCTGTATGTTGAGTGAAATGCTGATGAGGACGTTCCCACATATGGAGACGATGATTCCCAGGAGATAGGTCTGTGGGAACAAACAGTGAACAGGCACAAGATTAGGTGACGCTCTACTTGTCACACAACAACTCTAAACACCCCATAATACCCCCTCCAGCTGTCACATCTGTCATTTCCATGACAACCACAGAGACCGCCGTTCCATTGGTGCTCTGTTCAAAGGCCCTAGTGTGTGCTCCTGTGAAACGGAGGCTTCTAGGGTTTCATCATATCAAACTTTCAATTCTCACACACTCATGCAGTAAAAAGCAAACCAAACACAAACACTCCCTCAGCCTCTTAACTCTCCCACGATATACGACACCACACAAAGGTCCTTGGATGCAGGTTGGTACACACCTTTAGACACATAAACACCCTGGTCATAACACATATACCAAGGTTTTAGGAGTAGAACTCTGATAATGTAGCGTTGGTTGATAACGTGGACAAGATTGAAGTGTCACACAGCAGCAAATCAACACGACTATGTGACTACAGCCATGCTAGTGGCTCTGGGAGGCTGTACTTTGGCACAGCTCAATGATAAAACATCAGCATGCTAACATGCTTGGCAGGTATTTACCATGTCCACCATAGCATGTTATCATGCTAACATTTCCCAATTAGCGCTAAACACAAAGGCATTAGTTTTGCAGGTATTTGGTTAGAAACCAAAGTACTGGGCAAATTACAATTTTGACCTGATGATGGCGCTGTATGGAAAGTTAATGGATCGCAAAATTCAGTAGTGCCACATCCTCTGGAGACCGTGAACACGTTCTCATCCCAACTCGTCACATACAAGACCCCTCAGCGTCACTTTTCGGTCGCAGTAAACACATGCTTAATGTTGTGAATTAAACAAAAAACACTTGCTATGGATTAGGCAACAAAACCTCTGCAGTTAGGTTTAGGAAAAAACAACATGGTTGGGCTTAAAATTACTACGTTTTTAAGGTGAAAATGTGACTGTTGTGACGATCAGCTGATTGTAAAGTGAAAGTGAAACGTAACGCATGGGACACGAACAACGGTCTCCTGGATCCTGGTGTGTCTCTTTTGCTCTTTATAATACCTAAATCACAGCACTTTCCCTGTGTGTTTACTGTTGCCACAGATGGGATTACATTGTAGTTATTGGAACGCCTGGTACGTCTCCTACCGCCGTTAAAGAGTGCCTTGTGCGGCGGTATCGAGCGCCCACAGCCATGACAAAGCGTCAGTATTCAATGCCCTGGGAATGACAATGGGCTGGAATGTCTGTATTAAGTTTCATGGCAATCCATCCAATAGCTTTTAAGATTTTTAAGACCAAAGTGGTGGACCAACACTGCCACCTTAGAGCCACATAGCGTGGCTAAAAAGAACATAAAGCTCTTCAGAAAAAAAATGGCTTGCATCATGAGATTCTTGGCCATCTTTTTGTAACCAACTCTCAGCAGGAATGCATGATTGGTGTTTCAGTGATGGAAGGAGAAGCAGGATCCGTTTGCTTTAAGTGTTTCAAGAATATGCTGGGCTACGTTCCCCCCCATATGCTTGGAAAAATATTGCCAAGAGGAAATTTAATTTTAGGTCATAAACATACCGGTGGCTGTGGGCGGACAAAGTTTACAAAGAAATGAAAGCATGCCGTGGGGGTGGAATGTGAATGATGAAAACCTAAAGAAAGAAAGTCAATCACTGTAGAAGAAGTAACAGCAGCCGAGCACATCCGAGTATTTATCCCTTGAAGGAGCATTACGAGAGAGAGAGGGAGGGTAGAGAGAAAAGAGAGATAGGATTGCAAGGATGGGAATTAAAACAAAGGAATAGGAGGCAGAGGAGCTGCTAAATGAGAGGAGGGGAGATAATAATAAAAAGATGGAAAGAGGACAGCAACAGAGAGGCAATGCTCAGGTTCAGTGGTCCATTCTGCGAGATAAGACGGGCGGGGGGTTATTGTCAATAACATCCATCTGATATTATTGACAATGAGATAAAAACACTGTGGTCAAAGGATACTAGAATGAATAGAGTGTAAATTAATTCACATGGTCTCCAAACACAACAGCTGATTACTATCACGCAATCCAGAGGTCGTCTAGCGCTCTGTCAGAGCACATTATTAGACACCTTCAGTGGAAAATATGAATCTTCACACCACTGAGGGGAAGGAGATGACATTCTAAATTACTCTTAAAGTCATTAAGACCAAAGCCCTCCCAAGGAGAATAGCCTTCTGCTCTTTCTGTCAGCGTACAGTGAAGCATGCAAAGGAACACCAGACAAAATGATGAAACACAGTTTCTCGTAACCTTTCTTTTAATGAGACCAGCAGTACAACAGGGGCTGTGGTCGAAAAGTCTTTTTTGCTTAAGAAGGTTCATAACGGAGTAAAATGACTCGGAAGTATCTAAGTGGTACCCATAATTAGAGCTGTTGGAATTCTCTAAATACCAAGGAAAGGTGCTTCAATGCTTCCTTTCTTATCTCATTTAGCATAGGATACACTGGACCATCCTTTACCAAAGGGAAGGAGATAATACCGGCCCACAAGTCCTTGCGACGGCCCTTTTTAAAGCGACGCACCATTCTAACAAATGATATGTCATATACTCATGTGATTCATGTTGAACAAGTAAAAAAACAAAACAACAATAACAAATAAAATGAACATATAGCAAACAAATAATCAACATAAATAAATATTACTTCCAAAAAGGAGTAGGAAGAAATATACATTTAACGGTTCTACTCCTTCACCGTAACTCAAAAAATAATTCAATATTTATCATATAAACTTTTGTGATAGCCTGTAGGTTATTTCTTTTTTATTTCAGTTCAAACCTTGTTAATGAAGTCATATTTTGCACTGATTATTCACAGGTCAGATAATCCTTTATTATTATTATTATTATTGTCAGATAATCCTTTATTATTATTATTATTATTATTATTATAGGGCAGCTCCCAAGCTTTGGAACTCCCTCATACAACTCATTAGACAGTCTGATTCCCTCACCCTATTTGACCCATCTTTTCTCCTCTGCCTACTCCTAGCCCTCCCTCCCCTTACCCATTTGTCCGTGTGTATGTATGAGAGTGCGCCTTTGTGTGTCGTTTGTCTGCTGTTTGTCTCACACCGTTTCCTCCCATAGTGTAAAGCGTCTTTGAGTCCTTCAAAAGCGCTATATAAGTTGAATTTATTATTATTATTATTATTATATGTTGCTGTAAAGTGTTCCAGCAGCAGAGGGACCGGCGGTATCTCTCTTTCAGACACCGCGGTTGAAGCAGCCTGTCACTGAAGGAGCTATTTAACAACGCACGGGGCGACCATGCACCTTTTTGTTGTCCATCTTCAGAAAGTTTCTCCACAGTAGACCCGCGTCACTAACATCCGCTGCCATCGCATCATAATTACGGAGCATAAAGTGTAAGTGCAGTCAGATTCTCTGAACACCACGGTTGTCTTTTCCTAAGTCCTTCTGAATTCTCCTTCACATCTTTCCTTGACCTTATGACGTTTTCCATCGAGGTCAAGGGAAAGTGGTTAGGAAAAGACATTAGGATGTCATTTTTTTTTTCATTTTCAACCGCAGCCATGGTCTCATCCTCAAGTGTGCTTCATCACAGGGGCAAAATATGAGTTTGGAACTGAGTGAGTGAGGAGCAGGTCTAAGACTGAACTTCAACACCTCACATGACACCTGCAGAACTGTTATGTACTTCAGACTTTCACAAACTATCAGGCATTTCCTTACTTTAGTCTTTTTAAAATATTCTTGTGCAGCACTCTTGCAAGGCTCTTTGAGTGTACAAACACTATTTTATGTTCACTGCAGACACATCAAGATCAACCACATTTCTACTTGTTGGCAGCAACTAAAGTCAACATTTGCACTCAAGACTGAACTTTGGCGCAGCGATGCTTTGGCAGCATGCTAACATGCTCACATGATAATGTTAACGTGCTGATGAGTCAAAGATGATGTTTACCATGTTCGACATCTTAGTTCTGCATGTAATTATACTGATATTTCCTAATTAGCATGGGACACAAAGTACAGCTGAGGCTGATGGGAATGTCATCACATCTGAAGGTATTTAGTCATAAACCAAAGTATTGGACAAAGGGACATTTTGATCTTGGTGCTACAAAAAAATCTCAGAGGACCATATAAATATATACATACATTTGCATAAAGCAAGCATAATTGTCCACTCCCATGTTGATAAGGGTATTAAATACTTGACAAATCTCCCTTTTTAAGGTACATTTTGTACAGATAAAAAAATGTGTGATTAAGTTGTGATTAATTGTGATTAACGACGGACCATCATGCGATTAATCGCATAAATATTTGAATCGATTGACAGCAACCAAAATCAAAATAAAACAAAAACATAAAATTAAGCATTTGATCCAACATTAAATAAAACCCAATCTGGGTGGCTAGGGTTACCCAATATTGTCCAGAAAAATGCTATGACATGGACTCATTGGACACATGGACATTTGCGTCCCTGTTAGGAGTTTATTTAGAGTCTAATTTGCAGTCTTCTGTTTGCATTTCTAAACATGACAGGAATACACTATGGCTGATAACAGTTGTTGATACAACACACCCAGGTCTACTGCCACGGGATATGTAGTCTGAAGAAAAGAAAAGTACACAGTAGAAGTGAGTAAATGAGGAAAGACTAACCTGCAGCCCATTTTAAATTAACATTGATTTATCTTATCATCACCCATCAGCCCACTTTAATTTAAAACCACTTGTGTTGTCCCCTCTTTATAACTACATAACACAGCTCATCACCTCCTCACCAGCCTGATAGAGGTTTTAAGCCCAGTGGATTTGGGTAATTTTAAATTCAAAACCACCACCATACACTCCTCTATTTCACAGTCTGCCTCTATCTTTTCCTCAGTTTCTGCTCACCAAGTCTGATGAGTCCACTGACCTGTAACAGGGGTAAACAGGATTTTGACTCCAGTGTGTGTGTGTGTGTCTATGTGTGATGACGGTGATTGCGGTGCATCGGAGGTAAACAGGATTTAAGAGGAGGAGGTGGGAAGCAGATGGCAGCTCAATGATGGGGACTGATATCACATCAAGATAAAAAAAACGTGTGTGTGTAATGATAGACTCCATCCTCAACTGTTGAAGCAGACAGACAGACAGAGAGAGAGAGAGAGTGAGTGGTGGGCTGACTGTACTGTATAAGAAATGACTACTGTGCTCTGTGGTAATTCATGATCAGACAGGCGGCGTCATCCATCAGGCCAGCTGTGTTCTGTTCACTAAACCAAGATCAATAACCTTGTCAAGCTTTACAGGACAGAGTGTAAGTGGCCCGCTGCTTTGCTGTTACTGCGCCCACGAGGAGGCTGCTGGTTAATGCTGAGAGGGGCCAGGGGGCAGACTGAGGTGTGTGTGTGTGTGTGTGTGTGGTTGTGAGGGAGAAACAGTGTGTTAAGAGAACAAAGCGGTGGATGTACAGCCTGAGGATAGTTTATTCCACAGACTTCACACAGGAGATGTGGCAATTTGAAGTGTGAAGAGTGAGTCACCTCACCTTTTCATTGGATTCATTCCGACTAAGCAAGTGAAATCGATCTAATTACAGTAAAATTATTCTTTTTTTGTTTGTTGTGTCAGTGTCGGTGGGAGGGCGCACCTGATTCGACTGTCAACAGGCCCTTAAATAGTCGTTATCAGTCGCTATAAGCACCATTGGGTCATTAGGGGCCTACTATACCTACTACGGTGTAAAAGTGAAAGTGAAACTTAAAAGCAACACGTTCTAACATGTTGTAAAACTGAATGAAACTTCACGTTTTGAACACAAACAAAAAGGCTTCTTTAGGTTTAGGCAATAAAACTACAACTTCTTTAGCTTTAGGCAAAAAAAACAGTTACGTTTAGGCAATGTCGTCTTTGGGTTTAGGCAACAAAAATTACTTTGTTAACTTTAAGGAAAAACATTGTGTTTTGGGTTAAAATAACTACAAACAAAAACACAACTACACATTGTTTCTGTCTATACTGCAGCGCCTGACTTCCGCTTCTGCTCCTGTCATAATTACTACGGTCACTAGATGCCGCTGCCATGTTCTTTTATACCTTCTTTCGGTGATCTACCATGTGAATAAATAATACAACCTACTAGTGGGTGTAGTAGGCCCCTATCGACCACATCTATGGGGCTTATAGCGACTGATGACGTCTATTTAATAGCCAGACCACAGTCTAATCGGCTGGGAGAGAGAGTCTCTACCCACCGAGGGAGACAAATACAAGAGAGAGTGAGAGAGAGAGGAAGATAAACAGAGAGAAGGAGAGAGAGAGAGTTTTCCTGTTACAGGAAGAGCAAACAAAGCTGTCGAGACAGGCGAGGCCGGTACACTGGGAGTGCCTTTGGCTTGTGGCTTAGCAAACATTACACACTTTACCTAAGGAAAGCAAGAGACTTCACAACACAAAGCTCCCTGTGTTGCGCTGCACTCGTGTGATTAATACTTTGCCACTGATGTTTTACAGAGCTGAGCATTTTTCTGCTGTTAAACTTCACTGTACTGTCACTGCATGGGAAAGAGTTCAAGATAAGGCCACTTCAGCTATGCAATGGTGGGAGGTAACTAATTGCATTTACTTAAAAAACTATTTTGAGGTATTTACTTTATACTTTATGTGAGCATTTCCATTTTATGCTACTTTATATCTCACTTCCACTCCAGTGCGTTCATGTTACTGTTAGTTAACTTACTATCGATAATAGAACTATAATGAGGGATGCACCGATCCAACTTTTTGAGTCCCGATATTGATGGCGATGGCTTTGTAACATATAATGTGACAAATAAATACAGATATAGATAAACATTTACTGAATTGTAATTTATTATTAAAATAATAAATTGTACACCAACAACTTGGTAAAAAAATCTTCAAAATTAGTGTGAACCTTTTTAATGCAGCAACACATCGGTCAGAACTTAAACAGCAATTCAAATTCCATTATATAATGTATATAGTATATAAACATAGACTTGAATTGAATAGATCAGCTCAATTGTCACCAATAGCCGATCCAGCTATTTGAGTCAGTATCGGCCAGATATCCAATCCAGTATTGGTGCATCCCAGAATATAATAAATTAAACTACCCAGACAGAGAGTTGAAACTAGCCTTAGCACATTGATGCATCAAGAAGAATAAACCAATATTATAATATATATAATAATATAACACTCAACAGGCGGCATCTAGTGATGAGGTTGGAACCAACTGAAACATCTCCCATGTGCCAAGCGTGTAGGAGAATTACAGTGGCAAATGCGAAAACATGAAAACGTGAATGGCCTATCGAGAGCCAGTGTTTGGTTTGTCCGTTCTGGGCTACTGTAGAAACATGGTGGCCCGCTCCATAAAGAGGACCCGCTCCCTATGTAGATATAAACGTCTCTTTCTAAGCTAACAAAAACACAACTCTTATTTTTAGGTGATTTTACACTACAGAAAACATACTTATTAATATTATATTCCATTTCTGCCTTTAGATCCCCCTAAATATTACACACTGGTCTTGTAAGTATCGATATTTGGAGAGCTCATCCAGTTGTTTTAGGGTGAACTTTCCCTTTACCACTCCAGTGTGTGCGTTTGATGAAGTCTTCTGGGTTGTTCCAGGCCATCCACACGAGAAAGCTAATTATACACCCAGCTTTCTTTTTAGCTTTGTCAAAACGTAATTAATTTGTTACAAAGTGGGATTCAGTTGCACAAAATGTCACCAGAGAACAATTGACACTAAAGAACTGACAGCTTAACTGGCAAACGACGCAGCGCACAATGACACCGACTCCGAGCGGCACGGTTATAGTTTTAAATGCTGCTGCCAGAGTCTTAACAAGAAACAGCAATATGACTGCGAGAGTCAGAGGATTGGATTCTTTAACCTGACATCGATACTGATTGTGAGGGAGCCAGTAAGGGTGTTGTTTTAGTCAGCAATTAAATAAAAAGTCATGATGACAGAAACTCAAACAGGAGTCCAGCTGCAGCAGTCGAGCAAGTTTGAATATCAAGGAATGCAAAAGTCAGCAAAAACTCTGGGAACTGCATCGGCACATTCATCATCAACCACACATGTCAAGGTTTGTCCACTGTGTTTACCATCATGTGGTGGAATAACTGTACTTCTGTATCTTTTAAATCAAATTGCAGTCGGTGTATTATGTAAATTCCATTACATAAATGTCAGAGATAAAGTCCATTTCAGTTTCTAGTAATTTCTCCCTGGAAGTTTTTCCCCCTCTAGGTACTCATAAGTCATGCAAAACTGAAAATAGTGTTTGGTGCATTATAGGACTGGGCTGAGCATCAAACCCTGAATCCAAACAAACATGCATGCACACGTTACTTGTGTGTACGTGGGCTTCAACCTAATTTATATTCTTACGGTAATCTTAATCCTGCACCCCACATCTAACCTGGTAAGGACATTTATCATCCTCATGTTATACCACACACACACGCAACTCTAGTGACAAGCAATTTGTCACGGGCGTGTACTTAGAACAAAGCAGACTGAAATCACGGGATCAGAACGCAACACCAAACTCTGAACCCTTCTGCAAAGCATGTATCGCTGCTGCTCTGAATCTAAACTAAAGCTGAAGCAACAGAAGCCGAATAAGGACTGAGGGCACTGATCCTCCTCCTCCTCTTCCTCCTCCTCGCTTTAGGACACTGACCCAAAGACGGACGGACGGACGGACAGACAGATAGACAGCATGGCCCCATTGTGTCCACTGACAATGGGCATCTGTCCCTCCCTGGGATGAGCTGATCTCTGGATGAAGCCTGTCAGCTTCTGCTCAGAGGTGATGGGTACAGAAGAAGCAGAGTCTCAGCTCAGAGACGTAGATGAGCGAGGATGAGAACGACAAAGAGAGAAGGCTGGAGATGCACTATTTATTTTGACATTAGGGCTGTCAATCAATTAAAATATTTAATCGCAATTAATCGCAGGATTGGCCATATTTAATCTCAATTAATTGCAAATTAATCACAAATTTTTTTATCTGTTCAAAATGCACCTTAAAGGGCAAATATGCTGCTTTATGCAAATGTATGTATATAATACAGTATTTATTATTGGAAATCAATTAACAACACAAAACAATGACAAATATTGTCCAGAAACCCTCACAATACAGAAAAACAGACTACCACCGGTGTTGGTATGGAGTTATTTCCTCTCCTGCAGGCGCAGAACGTAGGTGGTGTGTTTGAGTGCAACTTTTTGGCTAAGACAAAGGCGACGTGAGGCGACTCAACGGTCGGCCTTCATCGCTGCTAGTTCTTTGATGTCAGTTTGGTGTGTCTGGGCCTCAACAGGTGAGCCAACCAATGGGACAATGGGACCTCCCGCAACATCAACATGTTCAGTCCACCAGTGCAAACATTTCCAACTGTGGGAGGCAGTCAAAGTGTGAGACAGACCGATATTGTCCCCCTGGATGTCGGGATGTTCTCTGGGATGGTGGGTAGCTGGGACCATTAGCCAGCTGCTCAGGACTCTTACAGTAGATCTATTCTCTCACAACCCACCCATGGGCCATTACTCATTACTCACGCCTCTCACTCCTCCTCTGTTACTCTCTCTCTCTCTCTCTCTCTCTCTCTCTCTCTCTCTCTCTCTCTCTCTCTCTCTCTCTCTCTGTGTCTGCCCCCCCCAGTGGTAATGTCACATAGAGGAAACACACTGACAGGGGAAGATGAGCATGGCGAGAATGTGTGTCTGCATAAGAGTAGGAGGACAGAGGACTGACACACACATAACAGGACATTAGTGAACACACACACTGGAACAGAGAGACTTTAAAGGGGACATATCATGCTCATTTCCAGGTTTATACTTGTATTGGGCAGGGTTGGCTTTAGCCCTTTTGGTGGCCCTAACCCTAAACCCGTAAACCGCAACACATATCAGACATCACAATGTTTTTTTTAATTAAATAACTGTATTTATTACAATATAAATAAACAATTGGTCCCTGATATTGTTGGCTTAAAAGTGTTTATTTAGTTTCGTTACAATTTACTCCGTTTTAGCACCTGTCTCTTTAAGACCCCTTCCTGAAAAAGCCCAGTCTGCTCTGATTGGCTTGCAAGAAAAATATGGTGCACCTTTGCAAAGGTAGTTCTCAAGCCGTGGGTGATAGTATATTAATGAGCCTGCACGTGACATAGGAACGGGAGCCAAATCTGATTGGCTTGTTTAATCACATTTTTTCTGACTGGGTTCTCATATCTCACAGTTTGTGGGTTGGCAGGAACTCCAGATACCTAAATGTATGTGCACAAGCACTGGAAAAGTGAGTTCTTCCATGTCTATATTAAGATGCACAAACAGATGTGCACATACTCAAGTCCACTTACAAAGTTAAAAGTTCAAAAGAAAGAGAAAAGGGCATTTCAACACAACAACTTAGTCACGATCACTTTAGAAAATAGTTGTGACAGGTGCCAACACCGATAGATCTCCGTGCTGTCGGCCTCCTCATCCACACTGAGTGCTCATTACCCAAAGAGCTTTGGAGGCCGAGGTTAGATTTTGACTTCCAAGATTTTTTTTTTCTAGACTACCTTAATCTCTTTTTGGATATTAGTGTGTAATTTCCTGCTACAAATTGAGTTTTGTGAGGGAGAGTTCCTGAAAGTTAGTAAAGGAGAAACCTCAACACTTTCCTCTTATCTCTGTGTTGCAGTGAAGCTGAACAGCTGAAACGGGTTCAGCATGATTTATATCACACATACAAAAGAAATAACTCACGTACAGTAGAAATGGACAAAAACAATGGCCTCCAATGATATTTTGGGAAATAAAGAAGGGTGAAAATATGTAGGCTATAGATCTTTAGGAAGTATTATGGTTAGGGAAAGAACCAGAGAAATAACCCTCCAAACTTACGCTAAATTTTGGCAAGGAAAAACTGGCATAGCCATTTCCAAAGGGGTCCCTTGACCTCTGACCTCAAGATATGTGAATGAAAATGGGTTCTATGGGTACCCACGAGTCTCCCCTTTACAGACATGCCCACTTTATGATAATCACATGCAGTTTGGGGCAAGTCACAGTCAAGTCAGCACACTGACACACTGACATACTGTTGTTGCCTGTTGGGCTGCAGTTTGCCATGTTATGATTTGAGCATATTTGTTATGCTAAATGCAGTACCTGTGAGGGTTTCTGGACAATATTTGTCATTGTTTTGTGTTGTTGATTGATTTCCAGTAATAAATATATACATAAATTTGCATAAAGCAGCATATTTGTCCACTCCCATGTTGATAAGAGTATTAAACATGCCATTAATCGCGATTAACTATGGACAATCATGCGATTAATCGATTGACAGCCCTAATTATATTCTTCAAATTATGTTTTTAAATTGTCTTCAAATGGCAAAAAATGCAATAGAGACATAACTCCTCTAATATAAGTTGACAGCTTCAATAAGTGATTTACCATGAAGTGGAAAAAGTCTCTTCAATTTTACTGCCTGATCAAAGAATTGAAGTTGGTTTATCTCACAATACATTCATGGTTTGATCAATATAATGCATTCATCTATTCCACAGTCTCTATAATCAATAATCACCTATCAGCCAAGAAAACTGTGTTGGCTATCAACATGTTTCCCCTTTAGACTACCTGTTAGACTACCTGAGTGAACAGTCTGAGAGTTAAACCAACTCACCCGGAGAGGATTCTCCATGATCTCCCCGCTGTGAGCCTGAGGCGAAGTCAGATGAAGATCCGTATGTGGAGAACTTGAATTCGCCATGTTTTCCTTCTCGTTTAATAACGACATAAAGTTTATTGGAGACTCTCTTCACATCTTTGACATCGCTGTTATTCCAGCTCACCCCATCCCGTGCATCATCCTGGTCCCGTGTCACTTCACTGGAAGCTCAGTAGGAAAAGTTCCTCATTGTTGCCGGATCAGGAGTTTGTGCTGACTTCAAGTGCGGTCGGAAAAATGGAACTTTTCAGTCAAAACCATGTGGGGTCGACCTACTGTTTCTATCTTTTAAATGATATGTTAATTGGATTATTGTTGGAGGGTGGATTGCAATTAAGAATGACCTGCATCAAAATCTTTTCTACTGCTCGGAGAACAGAGAGTACATTTTACAAGGTGGGCATGATACGTATCGTATCGCCAGATT